>APFE030416917.1:0-70911 GCA_000404065.3 Pinus taeda
AATCCCCGCACCCAAAATTGCCTTTCCCCAATTTTCCACCAAAACGCTAAAAATCCCAAATCAAACCTTTTTATCAGTTTACTAGCCTAAAATCAGTGTTCTTTATTGGTTATCTCTGCCCGTTGAAGATCTTTGCCGAGATAGACCGGAGAGAGCCCTCTCCTGCCCCGTAGGGCTAACTACGAGGCTAAGTGGTTTGATGTTGCCTTGGAGTTTACCTTTTTCAGCCTGAGGTGAAATTTCAAGCGCTAACAGATTCCACTACAGTGGATTGATGGGCTGCTTGGTCGTGGTCAACTACTGCATGAATTCTATGATTACCTCAATTGTTTGATATCGGCTCCTTTCCAGTCCTATGCAATATATTCAACGAAGCTTCTGGGCAATCACGTTGAAAGTGCGGTCCCCCACATCCCCAACAATTAAGCTGCATTGATCTTCTTGAATCAAGGCGTGAATTTCTAGAGAACAAGCTTCGTCCTCTCATGTTGATTCCTCTCGCATTTCTTCCTCTACTGGCAGTCCCTCGCGATGCCCATGGACTGGTGTTTGATGATTCTGCGGCTATAGTGTTTACTGCCATGGGAGCTCTTGTCCCCACATTTCTTGGGGTAAACCTGTTACTGTAAGGTGGCCTCGAGCTACCTCCTCTGAAGAAGTTTCGGGGAGTCTTTCCTAGAAATCCTAATTGGACAGGCCCTGTTGGCCCCATATCTTTTTTGATTCCAAGGTGCTCTTCTGCATAATGACCACATTCGACTGCCTCGGCTACTGATGATGGTTTCCACATGCTTACCAAGGCTCTTATGCGAGGATTTAACCCAAATATGAAGCGTTCAGCTTGACGTTCATCAGAGTCTAAGTAGTGAATGTATTCTACAAGCTCCATAAACCTTATCTCGTACTCTTCCACCGTTTTATTTCCCTGAATTAATGTATGAAAGGCTCTGGCTTGCTGTTGTTGAAAGTATGGAGGTAAATACTTTGCGCGGAACCTTTCCTCAAATAGTTCCCAAGGGACATTATCCGATGTAAGGTGCAGCTACTTTTCCAAATTTCCCCACCAAATCAAGGCACTTTCCTTCAGTTGAAACACGACAATTTTTGTTTTTGCCGAAGAAGAATATTCCCTTAACCTAAAGTATCTGTTCATTCCTTCTAACCAGGCTTCAGTGCGTTCACCTGCTCGACCCCCCGAGAATTCTGGAAGTCTAATTTTCTGAAGTTCCCTAGAAATGTCTTCTTTCGATCTTCTGGGCTCAAAATTAGTTGGTTCCGCTGAATTGGTGGCTACATGCTGAAATTCCTCTTTGGTTTTAGCCTTAGTTGATTCTTTTAATGTCTCTAATAAGGCTTCCAAAAAGTTCATTATCACAGTCAACTACGGTGTTGGGGCGATTGATGTTGATAATGGTCTTGGTGGTGACGATGGTGATGGGGATGATGATGGCGACGGTGGCGGCATTAATGGTGGTGATGTTGCCTGATCACGTCGTCGTCACTCATACGTCCTTACCATTGTAATGGTTCCTGAACACATAATAAAATTCTATCAAAATTTTGAGGTAGACAGCCGAATTTAACGCATAATTTTCTTTTGCGACTTCACATTCATAAACGGGTATAGTTTTGCTATTTTTATCCGCTAGGCGGATCTTACTAGTACCGCGGTCAAGGAGGGTGGTCTCGCGACCTCCTTGTCCTAATGCAGGGTATTCTATCCTGATATGAATAATGCAGTGGTGTATGGTCATTAGCTCCTAAGGTAGATCATCTAAAATTTATTACTAAATAACATTCACAAATGAAGATGTTAAACGCCTTGTTATAATGAATATCAGCAACATACCCGTCACACCGCAATCTAGTTATTATTATTTTTTTTATTTTAAAAAGGGCATACACATTTATATTTTTGAATATATTACTTAGATATGGATAAAACCTATAAGATATATAAATGAAGGGTTGTTCTGGTTCCATATCAGTTTGACCTTTCGCCAAGAATTTTACCATAGACATGTCATGATTAAAATCTAGAAGCGATACAGTTCAGCAGTATACCATAAATGTAGGTTGGGATCAAATTGAAGAGTAAATTCAGATCAATAGTCAAGTTGTATATAAAATGTAGGTCAATGGCCTACATATTGCAATTGATCAGGCAAGGTAGAAAAATTGGTTCTTTTAATGTTTCTACAGTATCCTACTTTGAAATTCAAGTGACCGAGGGCCAAAGGCACTATTACCAAGTATAGATCCTAAACATTCTTGTCAATATGCAGTGGAGGATGCAGTATTGAGAGGGTTTCATATAATGAGATATAGCACATAAAAGAGGTTTTTCATATAATGAAAATCTGCAATCCGACTTTACTTCAGATAGCCCAAGGACTTGCACATTATATATGCTTCACAGAATGATCCTAGATTTTTATAAGAGTGGTCAGACCTCAACTGATACAGCAGAAGAGAGACATGGAGCAACTATTATGTAACCCAATCACGTTAAGTTTGGAATTTTCTTAATGTAAAACAAAAGATCAATTTATTTATGAAGAATAAGGCAATGGCTAGTACATAACAAGATATTTTATCAGTAAGGACAATTTTCAAAAGCATCTGGGCATCAACAAAGCATATTTAGCAGCATTAAACAAAGCATCTGGGCATCATACTGAAGGCCAGCTGAAGAAGCTTGTAGTTCTGGGCACCTTTGCAGATCCTTATCACAATGTCTAGGCTATTGTTTTATTGATCTAATGCATTAAGAAATCTCTAATTCTCTACAGCCTTTGAATAGTCAAGCAAATTCGTGGGAGGAGGTCGATGTTCTGAAACACTTCTTGATCCCCTTTTTTTTATGGTTTCAGTGGAGTATTGTATGAGGTATGATGCTTATCTTTGATGTGTTTTTAAGGAGGTGAAATAGCTCTGTAGCTAAGAGGATGTTTTTTTGTCAGGGCTATGTTTTTTTAATGATTTTCTGAGTGCCACAATATGGAAGACGTTCATTCTGGAACATCGACGAGAGAAATGAAGATTAAACCCAAGAAATATGATTTGTCTTTTGCCAGGATTTGATAGTGCTCATGTTAATTCTGGTTTCTCATCAAACGAAAATATGTACCCAGAAATAATCTACTTCACATTGCTGGTGGTTCGAATGTATAAATGGATGTAGCTACTACTATTAGACTACTACCATTGAACTTTTGAGTTCAGGCCTGCAACCTTGCAGATTTGATACATACGTTGTTTGATCTGGGTGCTTCCATGCGTTCCAAATCAAACAAATCTTTTGCGCAGACTTGTAGCTAACAAATTAGTGCATACAAATGACTTCTTGCACATGGAAGAAGTGTATGCGATTGTAATATTTCTGTATAACATTGTGATTGATTTCAATTAATTAAGTATTGATATGCATGAAGAATGCATACAACATCATGTGACCTCACCGCATGAAAATGTATCCAGTGCGCAGGACAAGGTTCGATGAAGCAGAGGATGTGGGCCTATTCGATTTGGATAGACATAGTATTATTGATCAAGGACTGTATGTAAATTTGGATTGTTTTGACAGATACATAACAAATCTGTGCCAAAATCCTTGTCGACTTGATTAAATCACCCCCTGTAGCAGATTCGTAAGGCATCATTCGATGGTCTTTGCTAAGGCTCAAAATCTCCTCTTCATTGTTTATAGTCCTAGTCTATGATCGAGCTGGAAGACATTGCAGAGACTAGATCTTACATCTGTAGCAGAACTGTCTCTAGTACCTTGATCGTGCAAAAATTGAAAGTTTGCAAATTGAGTTTGATGCGGAAACAACAAGTGAATCCACCAAGGCTTTATGCTCCCTAGGGACAACTTATCTTTATAGTCTTCAATATTGTTGAATCTTGAATATCGTTCTTTTTATTGAAAGCAAATGACTCTTCTCCTACAGATAAACTCTGCTTGTCCCATTCCAGTGATCACACTTCATAAAAAAAATCCCAAATCGTAGGACTCGTTTCCATCTGTCCATTTCGTATCTAAGTCTCATCCAAATAGAATCGACCAACAAAAGAAAACAGACACACAAAAATATAAAATAACAATTAAACTAAAAACAATTACAAATAAAATTTAAAAAGAAAATAGATTGTAATTATAATTTATCCTAAATATAAATAAATGAAAGATGTAAATTTAAAAGCGAAGAAGATATGCCATACCCATATATGTAAATTTAATCTGTTTTAGATCAAATAAATCCCGTGCATGTCCAAAATAGAATGATCACATGAAAGAGTAAAAGCTCCGATATGAAATTTAATTAAAAAGCTATGACTTTAATTTAATTTAATTTAAAAGCTCTGATATATTTTTTAAAATGTAAATTTAATCCAAATATTGTAAAATTAATCTGTAAGAAAATCTTAGGAACGGCAGCAACCTCGGCGCTGTCTATGGTTTGCATACTATTTGTATTTTTCCCTATTTTCACTCTAAAATTTCGAGAAACAACAACAATCTTGGCTAGGGCAACTTATGGTTCCGTATTATCTATAATTTTTTATTTTCTACCGCTAAAATTAACGCTGAGACCTTCATATTATTTCTGGCAATGGATAACTGTATAGTCCATACCTGCAGCTACATGGAGTAGAGGTTGAGGCTGTACCCGCTACCGGTGAAGGTTTACGCATCTAATAAATAAATATTGTGTATCTTGTTCGTCTCTGTATTTCTCCAAAGCGCTTCCTAAAGATGAAAGTATGGGTGAAGGGGAAAAAAATCCTTATTTGAAAGACAGAAATCCTCAAGCAAAGCTATCTATCAAAGAAAATTAAAGACGAGTTCAACGTGAGCTTTACTTCAAATAGCTTTCTCTTTATTGAACGGTCCAACGATTTTTCTCTTGGGGATAAACTCTTCCCGAACGTGACAATGGGAAAACCCTCTGGGTCGTACGCATCCAATGTATTATCAGCACAGAGGAATGCGCAGAAAGACAGGGATAACGAGGACCCTGGTTTTTAGTATGATTCAATTTTTAACTACGTTGCAAAATTTAACAAAGCAAATATATATATATATATATATATATATATTTTCGGTTGTGTAGGGCCTGTGAGGTCCCGAAGGGTTTGAACGACAGCTCTGATACCGTGTGTAATGACCATAAACTGAAATACGGTAAGAACCAGAACAGAAATACAGTAATCGTAAGGGATTTTGAACACCTACCTGAACTGCTGCCTGCTTCGGTGTAGTTGATGACGCTGCAGTTACTCTGATCCAATTACCGGGAAACCAATTCCTCCCAGCCAGACTGAGCAGAGCCTGGCTGCTCAATCCAGTAAGCTTCTTTCAGAAGCTCATTGCCCCCATGCCCAAAACCTCTGGTTGATTAAAGCTCTTCCAATGGTCAATCTTCTTCCTCTGGTTTGTCCTCTTGATTTTCTGCTCCTGGTGTTCTCTTGCCCTCCACTCTCCCTGAACTCAGCCCCTTATCTGCAGTTTTATAACTGGGTTTAGTGGTGGCCGCCCTGTACACCAGCGACTCCACCGCTTTCTCCCACGGTGACAACTTCCTCAAGGCATGAGTCATCCTCTCGTACAGGTGTTTATATGAAGTATTCAGGTTTTATAGCATTTTACCCTCATAAAGGTGTTATGGTTATTATAGTATTATTACATTTCTATTAACCATATACATACCCCTTTTACAACTTCATAATATTTGATATGTACCTTATCATATTATATGTACCCTTTTTATAACTTTATAATATTGGATATGTACCTTATCACCTTATTTATGTTTGTTTTCTTTTAATATAAGCTTTAGAACTTTAGGTTAATTAATTATTGATATTAATACTTGATTTTTATTCTATTTTATAAATATCATTTTTATTTATTTATTATTATATTTATTATTATCATTTTTTTATACAGGAGGATATAATATGTGTATTTAAAGATGGGTCGTTACACATAGTTCCCTTCTCTACCTTTGGATCACGCATAATCTTTGCCAGATCAGATCTCGCAAGTGGGGTTTTATTGCAGCAGCAGCAATCAGTTCCATCGTTCGGATCTATCAGAACAGCCATTCAGATCTATTAGATCCATCAGATCGGCACCAACAATCATTTCCACTGTTCAGATCTATCAGATCAACTAGATCCATCAGATCCGCCATCCAGATCTGAGTAGTTGTGTGGGTTCCTACACCTGGGTGTGATTTTCGCAGGACTTTTGGCAGCATTGACATTTTTGGGATTCGGCTACTGCAGTATTCCCAAGTCTGAGACCCCCCAGGGCGCTTATTGGTGACTTAGCCCCATCAGAATCAGGGCGACGAGTTGAGCAAGGTGGTACCATTCAATTGTTAGTGCCAAAAAAATTCAGGTAGTCCCAAAATTTCAAGTATATTGGATCAGTGCATGCTAGAAACTAGAGCTCAAGCTATGGGGAATGAGATGATCGACAAACTTGAATCAACATTGAACGAGGTCGTGTCGCTATTGCAGAACTTAAATACAACACTCTCTAAGGGCAAGGTGGAGGCACGCGAGGAGGCAAATATTGGCAATGAACATAGTGAGGGCAAGTCTAGCCAGTCGCTTCACCTCTTTGGCACCCACCAACAATCCCATTCACGACCACCCAAGTTGGACATGTATAAATTTGATGGCTCTCACCCTACTGCATGGATAGCACAAATGGAGCAATATTTCACTTGGAATTACATCCTGGATAATGCGACTCAGCTTAGTGTGGGTATCATGTACTTGGACAATGAAAGATGGAAATGGTGGCAATGGTATCAACGTTGCTATGGAAGGCCCTTGACTTGGGAGACATTCAAAAAAGCTTTTATGGATCGCTTTGACCATGAATCTGACTTTTTGGGTCGTCTAACTAAGCTCCAACAGATAGGAACAGTGAATGAATATATTGCAGCCTTTGAAGCCTTAGCTTTCCACACTGGAGGTCTACATGATGAGTTCTACGTGGAATGTTTTATCAGTGGTCTCAAAGAAGCCATACAAGCCCACGTCCGACTGGACCACCCTAGCTCATGGCTGCATGCTTGCAGGATAGCTTGTGAAGTCGAACGTGCGTTAGCGGCCCAGTGCAATCGCCCCAATTTCATCGCCAAGGGTTGCACCCCACAGGTTCAAAGCACTACCCAAACACTCAAGGTTCAAAAGGTGTCACCAGCAGAAATGGTGGAAAGAAGAAAGCAATGCTTATGTTACCATTGTGATGAGAAATACTCCCTTGAGCATAAATGCAAGGAGCCCAAATTCTTTCAAATTGATGCCACTGATCACAGTCCATCGAAGGAAGCCCCACCACTTGAGGAACCAGAGGAGGAAGAAGAGGACAACCAATAGAGCAATGTACCTGAAGAACCAATTATCTCGCTACATGCTTTGGCAGGGATTTTTTCGCCTCAAACTCTCAAAATCAGAGGTTTTATTAAGCATCGCCCAGTAGTAGTCTTGATTGATAGTGGAAGTACACATAATTTTATCCATCAAAGAGTCGCGGAAGCAGTGCATTGTTTTGTCCGAGCAGTTTCTAACTTCCAGGTCCAAATTGCTGATGGGGGAACAATGAAATGTGAAGGCCGCTGTGAAAATGTCAAACTTCAAATGGGGGATTATCAGTTAAAAACCCACATGTTTGCCATACACATGGGAGGGTGCGACATTGTCCTCGGTGTTGAGTGGCTTCGCACACTTGGCCCAATCACAATGGATTTCCAAGAGTTATATATGAGCTTTAAGCAGAACAACCACACACATACCCTCTGCGGACTCCAGGCGAGAGCTCCCTCTATCATCAGCTCACATCGGATGGAAAAATTGTTAAAAAAGGGCCACCATGGAGTTATAGCTCAATTTAATGCCATCCAGGCCTTCAAACCCATTTCTCTTCATATTCATCCTAAGATGCAACAGATCTTAAACAACCATCTGCTAGTCTTTGACAAGCCTCATGAGCTTCCACCCTCGAGAGGGGAACATGATCATAGCATTACTTTGGTCCCAGGGGCCCAACCACCAAATGTGCGCCCATATAGATATCCGTTTGCCCAAAAGAATGAAATCGAAAAAATAATCAAGGAACTCCTAGAAGCAGGCACCATTCGTCCTAGCGTTAGTCCTTATTCATCGCCAATGGTCACGGTGCTCAAGAAAGATGGGGAATGGCGTATGTTTCCAGACTTTAGGGCCCTTAATAAGCTGACAGTCAAAGATAAATTTCCCATCCCGGTTGTCAATGATTTGCTGGATGAACTAAATGGGGCTCAATTCTTTACTAAGGTCGAACTTTGTTCAGGCTACCACCAAATTCGCATGAAAGAAGTAGACATCCCAAAGACTGCTTTCCGAACTCATGAAGGCCATTATGAGTTTCTGGTCATTCCATTCGGTCTTTGTAATGCCCCATCCACTTTCTAGAGCCTTATGAACCACCTGCTCAAACCATATCTTAGAAAATTTGTCCTTGTTTTCTTTGATGACATCCTCATATACAGTCGCACCTAGGCCGCACATCTTCAACATGTAGATCTGCTCTTGCAACTGCTCCACAAGCATAAATTATTTGTCAAGATGTCCAAGTGTTTTTTGGCATGGAAGAAGTTGAGTATTTGGGCCACATTGTGGGGCGTGAAGGTGTCAGATGGACCCCAAAAAGATCCAGGCAATGCAAGATTGGCCTCAACCTAAGACCTTGAAGAGCGTGAGAGGATTTTTGGGTCTCACGGGCTCCTATTGCAAATTTTCCTGCAATTATGGTTGCATTGCTAGGTCCCTCACTCAACTCATGAAAAATTTATTCCTCTGGAATGATGAAGCACAATAGGCCTTTACAGCTCTCAAACATGCCATGTGTTCCACTCCAGTCTTAGCACTACCCGACTTCACCAAATCTTTTGTGATTGAATGTGATGCTTCGGGTACGGGTATTGGGGCGGTCTTAATGCAGGAAGGTTGACCCTTGGCCTTCATGAGCCAACAACTAAGTGGGAAGAATTTGGGACAATCTACCTATGAGAAGGAGATGATGGCCATCTTACATGCAGTAGATACCTGGCGACCATACTTATTGGGCGGCGTTTCCAAATCCACACGAACCATCAAAGCCTTAAATATTTTTTGGAGCAATGCTTATCCTCACCACAACAAAATAAATGGCTCACCAAAATGCTGGGATATGATTATGAGATAATTTACAGGAAAGGGCCCGAAAATATTGTAGCAAATGCATTATCCCGCCAAATTGAGGAGGAAAGTACCTTACTTGCAATTTCCCTTCCCATTCCAGAATGGATTGAAGAGGCTTGCAAGGAATGGTTTTCACATCCTTGGCTCTCCCAACTTATTATTAATCAATTGCAGGCGGATCCAAATTCCACAGCGGGCTACTCGTGGCAGGATGAGATTCTTCGCTACAACGACAGAGTTGTAATATCACCAACATCCACCCTCAAAAGTTGCATTTTTGCAGAGTTGCACTCATCTCCCACTGCAGGACATTCAGGCTTTTAGAAGACGTATGCTCGCACTTGTATATTTTTTTTTGGACACGCATGAAAAAGGACATTCTTACTTTTGTAGCTGAATGCGACGTCTGTCAGCGCCACAAAGGAGAAATAGTCAAATCCCTAGGCACATTACAGCCATTGCCCATCCCTGCCTCAATCTAGACGGAGGTTTCTATGGATTTCATTACGGGTCTTCCAAAGTCAGGAAACAAGTCAGTCATCATGGTGGTTGTGGACAGACTTTCTAAGTATGCTCATTTTTGTGCCCTACCCCACACTTTTACACCGACTTTGGTCGCTCAATCTTTCATGGATCAAATCTTCAAATTGCATGGCATGCCCACTTCCATTGTGTCTGATCGTGACCCGGTCTTCACTAGTAACTTTTGGTAGGAACTCTTCAGGCTACAAGGTACCCAACTACAACTCAGTACTTCCTATCATCCACAAGCTGATGGTCAAACGAAAGCCGTCAACAAATGTTTGGAAACCTACCTTAGGTGTTTCACTTCAGAAAAGCAACATCTCTGGGTACAGTGGTTACCTCTAGCTGAATGGTGGTATAACACCAACTATCATGCCACCACCAAAATGACTCCATATGACGCAGTTTATGGTCAACTCCCTCCTTCCCCTGCTTCTTATATCGAGGGATGCTCGAAGGTACAAGCAGTGGATCAACTCCTACAGAACCGCGCAACCATGCTGGCCCACCTTAAAGAGAATCTTCCTCAGGCTCAAAGCCGCATGAAGCAACAGGTAGATCAACATCGCTCAGAACGCCAATTTCAAGAAGGGGATCAGGTATTTTTGAGGCTGCAACCATATAAGAAAACATCACTCAAAGACAAGGGTTGTCAGAAACTATCTTCAAAATTTTATGAACTGTATCAAGTACTTCAGCGCATTGGAGAAGTTGCCTACAAGCTAGCTTTGCCACCCACTACAAAAATCCATCCAGTTTTCCATGTCTCGTGCCTCAAGAAAGTGATTGGGAACAAATGTAGAATTGAAACCAGTCTACCTGAACTAGATGAAGAAGGGTCAATCTGGCTCCAACTTGAACAAGTTCTTCATATACGAGAAAGGCACCTGCGTGGCCGCATGATCAAGGAAGTCCTCGTCAAGTGGAAAGACACCTCTCTGGTAGATGCAACCTGGGAGCCAACCACTATTCTTCAGCAGTTTTTGCAGCTTCAGCCTTGAGGACAAGGCTATGCTTATGGGGGAGGGCATGTTAGGGTCCCACCCTAACCCCCTTATTGATGTAATAGGATCGAGTCATAGTTATAGTCAATAAAACCCATTTTAATAATTGTAAGTGGTTAACCCGCATTTAATGAAGGGACCACAGTTAGCTGCAAATGGGCCATGGTATTAGATAGATGGTATTAATAAGAACCATGGTATTGCCCCATGGTATTGCATGTATGAATCGTATATAAAGGATAGAGACTCCCCTCGAGGAGCAGGGTGTCTTATTTTGTAATCGAGCTTTTCTCTATTGGAGGTTGCCCTCTTGAAGAGGCAAGTGAACATTGCTTTCTGAATAATAAAATAGTTGTTGTTATTTCTCACTGTTCTATGTTTTGGGTATATTTCTTCGCATATTTGGTATTTTGGTATCGTCTTGCAGTTTAAGAGCATAACAACAGTTGTGGGCACCAGGACTTGGGCGAGTGTTGCGAGCAGTGATAATGATGATGATGCATTACTTCCTAGTCTCAGAAGTACCTTCCTCGAGAAGAGGGAGTGTTGAATTTTGGTAGCTTGGGAGTTACTCCAAGCCCTAGGGTTCTAGTTTTGGAGGTTGGAGTGCCGAAAAGGGCTTTGTGGCTTGGAACCCGAGATGGGGGCTTTGCACCCAAGCTTGTGGGTGTGTATCTGTGAGGAGTTTTGAACATGTGATGATTTGAGGTGATAGAGGATCTCGAGAGCAACAAAAATCACTCAAATCCAAGTTGTATATCATGAGATATTAATTTTTGAGGATAACTGGTGGGCTTTGTGGCACCTAGAGCAGGTCGACCTAGTGTATTTGTGTGCCACAAGACATGTTGGAGCACTCCACTTGAAGCCACATCAAGTTGTATAAATAGAAGATGTGTGAGGTCATTTTAGCACATCCACAAGAGCATCATTCATAGATAAAATATTTCTGAGGCAGTCGAATTGGAGCAGAGGCTAGACGTGGAAGATGAGAGTTGGTTTTTATCTCTTTGTTTGTCTCTTTCAAGGCTGAGGAGCTACAGGAGGTTGTCGCTTTGTTTTAGGACATATTGAATGGAGTTTTGAGGGTGCTTTTGGGTGGAACTCTCTCCTATAGCAGGCTGCATTGATGAGGAGCACCTGCAGCGAGGCCGCGAGCCTAATTTGATTTTTTAGGGGGTTGAGAAGCTACAACTAGGGCCGCAACTCTATTTTGGTTAAACAAGTGGCTAAGTGCTTGGGTATTGTGGCCTACAAGAGGGCTAGAGGGCAATGAGTCGCTGGAGGAACCTTTTGGAGGGAGGCCTCAGTCAAAGGTAGGTCTGGAAGGAATGAAAAGAGGGTTGTAGCAGCATGCTAAGAAGCTCTAACCAGAATTTAGATCTTCAGCAATTTACACCAGCCTTTGGGAATGCAAGGTATGTATGTTTGGTGGTGTTTTTGAGCTTATTTGATGTAGGTGGATGGTGTCCTAGGAGAGGACAATTGTATTGGGCATTTGACGACTGTTGGAGGGCAACGTGAAAGTGCCCAAGCTGGAGCCCTAAGTGCAGTGTAGGGAAGGACACTTGGCTGCTAGGAGAGGTTGTTTGTTGGAGCTCAAGGTTTGGCTGGCCAAAGGAGCAGTTTATTGTAGCCTGTGTTCATCATTGGAGAAGTGACATTTGATGGTGATAAGTGGAAACCCTCTTGCCCTATGTCAGTGTTCACTAAAGTAGCGCAGGAAGACTATAGCGGGAAGACAAGTCCCAAAAGTGTTGAGGAGCATTAGTGGGAAGAAGTTTCAAGGTGTTGTTGCCTTGAAGGACGAAGGAGAAACTAGTGAGCATGAAGACCCTATGTGTTGATGATACTTGGGCTTATGATCAACTAGAGGACAAATTGTAGAGACCGAGTTCAATGGCCTAAAGGAGTTGGTGCATTGATAGAGGCAGTGATGTAGAACAGAAGCGAAGGACCCGCAGTGTACAGGATATGACAAAGCAACTGTGATGGTGCACTACACCAGCTAGATTGTTAGATTATCTTGTATTTTGTGTTCTTGTTCTAGTGGATATTTGAGGGCCATTATCCCTGGTACGAGAGACCTAGACTGTTGTATTATATCAGTTGGATTAATGTAATGAAGATTGGGTTATTGTACGTAATTGTGCAAAAAGTTGTGTATATTTTGTGCACTAGTATTGCGGGTGACATGTATTACACTAACTAGTTTTAACAAGTTTCATCTAGAGATTTGCTTATCAAATATAATGGTATATTTAGAATCCTTGTGAGATTCTGATTCTGATGAGCTACTTATGGGTGACATGCGAGCACTTTCTATTTTAGCAGTTCTTACATGTCAATTTTGATCATGTGTTTGTTTTCTTATTGAAAGAGAATTCGATGAGTATAATTTTTACGAGATTCCAAAGACCCTTTATTTTTAGCAATGGTCGCATCTCCGATCTGATTACACATTCAAGTTTCCCACTGCATTTCGAGCTTGATGGTGGTGGTTTCGACAAAATCCAAGAACATTATAATGTTAACAATCACTGTATGGGAGCATTGACGACATATTTTGGTTCCCCATTAGACTCTGGGTCTAATTAGGAGTGTGGATGTATTTATATTTTTAGCAATGCTTATTTCTAGGCATGCTATATATTGCAGGGCCCCTTTATATATTTCAGGCATTCAATATTTTTTTTCTATTTTTAGGGGGGTTGCTACTTTTGTCATATCTATTTTTAGCATTATGATGTGGTAGTCTAAGGGGTTGACATGTACTAGCGATTGTGAGTGAACAAGTGGCATGAATGGGATGAGTCATCAATGAATTGACATGGCAATTGAGCAATTTTATTTTTCTCTCTCCTTGTGTGTTTTCCTTCTCCAATTCCTCTCCTATTTTCCCTCCTCTTTATTTCCTATTTCCTATCCTACTTTCTCTCCTATTTTTCCTCTCATTCATCCCCCAAAATATTCTCCCTTTTCCCTATTTTTCCTCCTAATTCTCCTCCTTTTTTTCCCTTCACCAAAAAATAAATTAATCCAACCTTCAAAATTAGTTAAGTCGAAATTCCTAAAAATGCTTAATGGGAGAAAATTATGCCAAATCAAATTAATTAAGGGAAAATCACTCAAATTGACTTGGCTAAATTAAACCTATAGTTACTTTTGTCTCATGCCAACTCAAAGTTACATCAGTTCAACTCAAGGAAAGGGTCTAGATTTTCTTCTCCAGTTAAACCTCAATTAAGTCAACCATGTCGAGTGATGGCAAATAATGGAAAATTATGTTAATATGGCAGCTCAACAACCAATTCCAACCATGGGACGAGATTCCTATTTTCGAGAGGACCAATTTTGACTATTGAGGTCTTGAATTTGGACAAGGGAAAGCATAGTTTTGAATTAAGTCCCACATGTGCATATTTGAATAGGTCGGCCTTAAAACAAATTGGACTCGCTTGAACGGCTATAAATATAAGTCATTTGACCCTCATCTGGACAATCATCTTGGATCATTCTTCTATTCTCTTCCTTGGTTTTGGCTCGTGCAGGTCTGAGGCAGGTTTGTGGAGAATTGGTTTTCATGAAGGTGAAATTGCAAGGTTCGAAGTTCGCATCTCTGTTTTAGGGTTTGGGTCTCAACCGTAGGCTTGTCACGGTAAAATCTCGGCTACAACCGCACGTTGGATGACTCATCCATGTGGCTGAAGCCTTTCAGCCACACGCACAACATGTCTTCCCTGCGATTAGAAAGTAGGGTTTGTTTTTCGTTAATTGTCATAGTTGACCGCAGTTGACTGCAAATGACTAAAGTTAACTATAGTCCGATGAAGTGACATTTGATCAATACTTTTGTTGGAATCATCTTTTAGATCTTGTTAGATTGATATTGTTGAGATCATCTTCATGGATATTGTTTAGTTAATGTTGTTGAATAGTTGTATGGATGAAGATATGGATCATTGTCCTCTATTTTGTTGAATCATTCAAGGACAATCTAATAAGAAGAAGAATTTGAAAGGGTTTTCCCCATAGTGGGCTTTGCCCTGGTCTCCGACCAATCTTGGTGTCTCTATGTGTGAATGCTTTTCCTCTATTGTTCCTCTATGTTCCGCTTCATTGTTGATAATATTGTTCTTTCTACATAGTTGCATAGGTTGCTGAATAATCATGTAAATCTTAATAATGTTATGATATGGTGGGGTGAATTTGATATGGAAATAATGAAATGCAATTGTCAAAGCAAAGAACAATATAACCCTAAGAAAAATTTAACATGGCTTTAGAGTTTGGTTGAAGAAAAGTCATTGAGGATCACCCCTATGAAGACACCTTTGATGGAAGTAAGAGAAGATGGAGGAGACCTAAAAGAATACTAGGGTTTGAAGGAAACCCTAGGCAATTTGGTTATTAGAGTTTGATGGATATTATGAGCTTAGTGTTTGGGAGAAACCCTAGTTTATGGCAAAGAGTTGAGATATGAAATCTAGAAACCCTAGCATGATCAATGAGAAGATGTTCAAGCACTTGTGACATATTTGATGTAGCCCTAGATGGGATAGTCTCAATTAGGCCATGGTTATCGATGAAGTTGATGAATATATTGAAGGCAACAATGTTATGTGGTTAATGGACAATCATGACTCTTGAACGCTGGTTCAAGAGGGAGCGGATCTCCTCTCGTTAAAATATAAGTACCTTTTAGATTCTATACCTGTTTGGTTTTATTGCTTTGATTATTACTTATACTTCTTGCATGTATATGTGAATATTTGGGTAGTTCTAACCTCTTGATAAGATGTGATAAGTAGATCCTTCTTGAGGATCATTTGAGGTGCAGGGAAAGCTGGCTAGTGCAAGAAGAGAGGAGCTAGAGTTGGAAAGGAGGTACTTGATGAAAAGTTGACAAAGTGCTCCAACAACCAATAAAAAGGTGCACAATTATTTGAATACTACAAGGTATGTATGATGTATTGTTTCAACTGCAATATTGGATGGCAAGGTAAGCCCCAAGGTATGATGAGAATATCACCTTCTTGAGTGACTCATATATATGAAAGTAAATTTGATTCATGGTGGTCATGATGAGATGGTGCACTTGGTATTAGACAAATACCTTACATTCTATTAAGTCATAGCAATGGTACCTGTTACCCACCACTTCATGGGTGATATCCCCAGGATAATTTTTTCTCCATGATGAGCCTTAGCCGGCAACCAACAGTCCCTTGTAGCCTTGTACTAGCTCATTGTGCCATTTCTCTGCCACCTTAGCCAGCCATATGGTCCCTCACTGATGCAGGAAATCCCTGCGCATACCCACAGTATGAATATGAAATGCAAAATCTGGTTTGTCCCAGGAATTTTTAACTCCCTGTTGAGTCAATCTTCATTACTTAATGGTTTAAGGCCCCCTTCATTACTCATGCGGAATGATTTGTTTATTAACCACAGATTACCCTTAATCCATTCTTTCCATCAGAACTCTATACTCTCCCTTCATTACTCTTTTAATCAATCCTTAATGTCCGCACATATATAACCAACCCCACTCTATAACTATGGTTATTCACAAACTTGCCCATAAACCTCCTATCGACGCTTTTGCCTTAAAAACCTGGACAACAACAGTCAATGGTAATACACAGAAATACATGGAAACCAGACCATGAACGCCTAAGACCGGATCTCAAATAGAATAAACCCGCATCCATAAACTTGTCGGGTCCGCTCTCCACAAGTCTTATCGCTCAATCTCCATCGTCGATGTCATTTTCGATCAACAGAGTTGCTCGGTGATTCTGCATCATAGGTCAAAACCCATTTGATCCGATGTTTTGTAATGATATCGCATCAAAGATTTGCACGACGTTTAAATGCCTCACGGAGCCGATACGAGTTATAAGTCCTCGGTCTATAAAACTTCGGGTCCATTCAGAGATTATCGTCCAATCATCTTTATGGCCGATATCTGTTGGATGATGGAAGCCAACAAATCCTATGGTCTGCGGCCCTCCAACTAGTATGCAGGTTAACTACAGGTTTAATGCCGTAGTGGACTATGATGTAAGCATTAAATTTAGCGATCGATGGTTAATAACAATTGCGGGCCTTCAACTGCGATACAAGCATCCCGTACTCTCTAGCCACACTCAGTTGTGGATCACCGTCGATTTACCAGGTCTGCCGATTTGACGGTCTAGATCGATTCCCACCTTTCTCCTTCTGCCAATACTTAGATTGAATCTCCGTCGTTCATTTCTTAGCTCCATCTTATGCGACTTAATCCTGGCCGCCCATTACGAACAAATCTCGTCCGTTGATCTTCTAGATCCTATGGCTACTGTGTATCGACACTTCACTTCTTCATCTGTCCCTTTACTTGGATTTTATCCCATTTCTCAATGTTCTTCTGTGGTTTTGGATTACTTCAGGGTTTCTCGTCCTTCCGCTATTTTGTTGCGCTACTCCCTCCTGAGCTTAACTCTGCGTGATCTTTTTACTCATGGTCACTTCTAGACTTTACTTTGAACCTTCAATCATTACAACGACCCATTACGATCCTCTATATCGTTCTTCTTCTCTGTGTATTCTGCCGAACTCCGCCTGCAACCTCTGTTACGCAGAATATTTAAGTTCACACATAGATTATAATTGAATTACTCCACACACACACGCAAACCCATAATTGAGTTGTTTATATTAGTAAACATATATTTACACAAGAGTCTCTCTCTCTGGCTTGATTTTCTGATTAGTGGCCTCTGTTTTCCTGCCTGCTCGTAGGCTTACAGACAAACCCTGTTTCCTAACTCTCTAACTACTAACTGACTCTCTTGCTCTCGCCTTTTAGGCTTACCTTTATACAAAAAGGTTGTGTTGAACTAATTCTAGTTCAGATCCTTAATTTGCTGGACTAACTCCTGAGAATCTTCTAAATCCACTTTTAACTCCTACTTATCCCTAAGAATCCTCTCTAGTTCCTCGAATCATGAGACCTATAAGAGTTCCAATTGATTTCCAACTCTCTCATCATCATTAATCACTCATGTTCTCCTACACTTGAGACCATTTACAATATCCTCACACTTATCTAATTAATTCTTACTTTAACCACTCAAAACATTAATAATTACATACATAGGAATCCAACTTCCTTGAAAATACAAGACCCCCTATGTCTACTAAAATACAATGATAGTTTCGAGCCAATGCTCCTGCATCAAACTCCTAAAGTAGAAAACATTCATGATCTCCTGATCATGTGTCTTCATGTGTTGATAGGAAACCTCTAGGGTCCCAAACTTTAGTTTGTAGTTGTCTAAATGCTCTGCACCTTTGCTGTTGTTGTGTGTCAACTGTCTTCTGTTTCATCTTCCTCTCCTTTTCAATCAGTTTCAAGTTTTGATTGATCATTCTTCTTGCTGCTATTAATCTCCTCCATATGGACTGTTTCATCATTAACTGCCATAATTCTTCAATCTCCATTTCCAACACATTCTTGGACTGGTCCATACTATGCCACTTTCTTCTCCCTCTTTCTCCTTGTTTCAAGTTGTTGTTGCTGTCCACTAACTCTTCAATCTGTTGTTCTTCTCCTTGAAGTTGTCGAATTCTTCTGCTTATTCTTACTTATTCTGCCATTCTTACTGGTTCTACCTCCCTTTCATCCTTACCCTCTTTCATGATTATCTCTTTCTGTATTGAATCATGGCTTTCCAACATTCTCTCCAGCGATTTAACATCTCTGTTCCATGGATTAAATACTTCCACAAAATCTTCCTCTTTCATTTTTATTTGGCTGCTCATCTGTGCCAAATTTTCTCTAGCATCCGCAAATAAACCTGCATTCAAAAAACAATTATTAAAATAAAAAACATAAGGCCTCAGTGCCTCTTCCTTCTTTTGCAACACATTAGTATGCTGTTTTGATTTCTCTTCCTCTATTAGCACATCAGTATGCTTATTCAAACTCTCTAAAGATTTCCTTAAAGGATTCTCTAAAGTACTCTCAAGACTGTCAGCAAGTCTCTCCTCCACACTATCTGCTTCAATGGTTTCTTCCTGCTCTTGTCCACTGTAGTGAACTCCTTCTCTGCAATCACACTATCATACTCTGAATTTCCCAGCAAATACTCTAGCAATTCAAGTTCCTTATGACACTTCACAAGTACTTCATCATCACTTATAATTCTTGCATTTATACTTAAATTATCAATTTGAAAATTACAGAGTTCAAAAATCTCAACTGTTGCTTCACATATTAGTTCTTCAGATTGAATCTCATCTCCTTCTTTGACAAGAAATTGTTCTTGTCTTGAAACAACTTCAAACATAAATGTTTTACTAAAGTCTTTCTGCTGTTCCAAGTCCTCTACATGACTCATAAATATTTTGATGGTCTTCTCTTAAGCCTCTTTAAGCCCTCCACTTGGTTGCTTGATATCCTTCTCCACTTCTTCTTGCTTTTGGCTGTTATCATGAGTCAAACTTCCTTTGCTTCCAGTCCTTGCAATATGCTGAAAAGTAAAAATTTTCCTCAACTGTGTATAGGCATTTACATGAGACCTATCTATCTCATCTTCTTTCAGAACAGAATTTAGATTCTGCTTGTCTTCTTCCTCCTTTACAACAATATCAACAAATTTTCTTTCTTCACATGTTTCACCTACAAACATACCCAAATTATCAGATTTAAAATCATGTGACCATTTGGTCTCACTTGAAGTTTCAGTCTTCAAGTCGTCATCTTTACGCAGAGCTTCACCCTGCTCTAGTTCACAAATGGACACTTCCATTTCCAACTCAGCCTTTCTGAGTTCTTCCACCAGGCTCTTCACTTGCCTCTGCCATAGCCTTCTCTGTAACTTATGCCACTTCACTGGCTTTTTCTTCAAGACCCAACCTAGTCTTTGGCTTTCCTCAAGTATCATCATTAATACATTGATTTGTTCTTTCATCTCTACAATCTCTTTGTCAATTTCCTCTTGGCTCATTCTCTTGCCATTTGCCTTGGCATCCTCCTTTTTCACTTTTCTTCTGCTGTGGTCTTCCTCAAAACCTCTGTTATCTCTATTATGACTATCAGTAGTCATCTTCTTCTCTATCTTCATGAGTTTCTCGCTCACTTACTATGAGCTGCATTAAATCCTCTGCAACAACAAGTCCTCCCTGCTGCCACTTACCTCACCAAGCTTTCCTTTGTACTTGGTCTTTTGGCAAGCACTTGGTTCCCTATTCTCTGGAACCTCTTTGAGCACTTCTCTTTGCTCCTTCTAGTCTTCAACTTATCTGCACCTTTGAAGAACACAACTATCCTCTTGTACTTAATCACAAACGAAATACTAGATTCTGACCACCTCTTCTTTCACTCAGAAGCTCTTACCAGCTTTCTTCATCTGTTAACAATTCTACCCACATGCTTTGTGGAATTGCCTTTGTGAGCTGCAACAATACCTCTGCAGTAACAAGTCTCCTTCTTATTACATATGCTTCACTAAGCTTCTCTCCTCTAAGCTCAGTCTTTTAGCATTTCTCTGGTTCTTTCCTCTGGAACCAATTGAGCACTCCTTGCTCTAGGTTGCCGCAATCTTCTCACCTTCCTTTGCTGTCACCTGTGTATCAATGTTATTCAAACCAAAGATTATTCCCAAGCTTTCAAAAGCTTGCTACTGCCAAATTCTTATGGCCACCTTAAAATGCTTCTGCTCAGCTTCCTTCTGAGAACGCTCTTATCCTCTCTGTCCAACCTTCAGTTGGATTCTTCAGGTTCACTGCCACTTGTTTATCTAGTCTTTCATTCACTTTGTTCTTTAGAACATATCAACTTTCCTTGTCTATCTGCTTCTATCAATCTTTACTCTATCTTAAACCTGTAAAACTCAAACCAGAGTTAAATAAAACAATACCTGCATGACTTCACAAGCAGTTTGCATCCATTCTTCACATTTGAGTGAACCTCCGCTTTCCTCAAGAAAACAAACATCACTATGCTTTCCTTATGCTTCTGCAATCTCTTCTTAAGAATATCACTTACTCTCATCTTATGTCATGTCTTCTACTTATCAGATTCAAATAACTTGATCTCCTCTTTCTTTTGCAATCACACTTTTATTCTGCACAATTTTGCTTTAATTAAAAAGAGCTTTAACTAGTTCTGTTACCACTCTGACGCAGGAAATCCGTGCGCATACCCATACTATGAATATGAAATGCAAAATTTGATTTGTCCTAGGAATTTTTAACTCCTTGTTGAGTCAATCTTCATTACTTAATGGTTTAAGGCCCCCTTCATTACTCATGCGAAATGATTTGTTTATTAACCACAGATTACCCTTAATCCATTCTTTGCATCGGAACTCTATACTCTCCCTTCATTACTCTTTTAATCAATATTTAATGCCCACACATATATAACCAACCCCACTCTATAACTATGGTTATTCATGGACTTACCCATAAACCTCCTATCGGTGCTTTTGCCTTAAAAACCAGGACAACAACAGTCAGCGCAAATACATAGAAAAACATGGAAACCCGACCATGAACGCCTAAGTCTGAATCTCAAATAGAATAAACCCGCATCCATAAACTTCTCGAGTCCGCTCTCCACAAGTCTTATCGCTCAATCTCCATCGTCGATCTTACCTTTAATCCGACGGTTGATGTCCTTTCCAATAAATAGAGTTGCTTGGTGATTCTGTGCCGTAGATCAAAGCCCATTTGATCCGATGGTATGTAATGATATCGCATCGGAGATTTGCACAACGTTTAACCACCTCACAGAGCTGATACGAATTATAAGTCCTCGATCTATAAAACTTCGGGTCCATTCAGAGATTATCGTCCGATCATCTTTATGGCCGATATCTGTTGGATGACTGAAGCCAACAAACCCTATGGTCTGCGGTCCTCCAACTAGTATGCGGGTTAACTACATTTTTAATGTTGTAGTGGACTGTGACGTAAGCATTAACTTTAGCGATTGATGGCTAATAACAATTGCGGGCCTTCAACCATGATCCAAGCATCTCGTACTCTCTACCCTCGCTCAGTTGTGGATCATTGTTGATCTACTAGGTCTTTCGATCTGACGGTCCAGATCGATTCTTGCCTTTCTCCTTCCACCAGTACTTAGATTGAATCTCCACCGTTCATTTCTTAGCTCCATCTTATGCGACTTAATCCTGGCCACCCATCACGAACAAATCTTGTCCGTTGATCTTCTAGATCCCACGGCTACTATGCATCAACACTTCTTCGTCCGTCTCTTTACTTGGATTTTACACCATTTCAGAATTTTCTGTGGTTTTGGATTACTTCAGGGTTTCTCGTCCTTCCACTGTTCTGTTGTGTGACTCCCTCCTGAGCTTAACTCTGCGTGCTCTTGTTAATTCCTACTTTAACCACTCACTTATCTAATTAATTCCTACTTTAACCACTCAAAACCTTAATAATTACATACATATGAATCCAACTTTCTTGAAAATACAAGACACATTATGTCTACTAAAATACAATGATAGTTTCGAGGCAATGCTCCTACATCACTCACCCACCTGTATTGATCATATGTTTGAAGGTGGGCCTCCCGAATCTAAAGGTATGTCTTGTCATTTGGTAATTGAGTATTACGTTTACTTATTGTTGATTTGGGGTAGCATCGGATGTGCTTTAGCCACGAAATTTGGTAGAGAGGTTGGGGCACATGAGATTTCCAATTCATAGAAAGGGTTTGGGTAGATTCTAAACAGTTTGAGAAATATTAAAATAATTAATATTTTTAATGGAGTCCCGAAGTCTAAACTTATGGAAATTAAAATATTAATGTGGATTAATATAAAACTATGTTAGAATGGTCCAAAAGACATGGATCAAGCCAGATCTAATCTTAGTCGTTGATTAGGGACTTAATCTCGGCCATTGATATGTCAACAAGAAAAGTATAAGAGGAGGCTTGAGGGTCACTTGGAGAACACACCAGATGATCAATCATTCTATTCTCTAGAGCGGGGTTTGCTAAGATAGATAGAATTAGTGATCGGAGTTGCAGCTGAGGGGCATTGAGTACAGAGAGACAAAGAGGCAGAGATAGTGGCGAGAGATCAACGCAAGAGCCAGAGAGAGTGACGCAGTAGCAGCCAGGGCTCACACAGGGCACGCAAAGGCAGCCAGGAGTAGCGTAGTGCTTTAGAGAGGCCAGCGTTGTTGATGCAGAGGGCCAGAAGGCTGACTTGGGGCCTCCTAAGGCTGACACAGGCCCATTCAGGGTGACACAGGGCCAACGCTGGGCAAAGAGAGGCTGACGCAATCCAGAAGGGCAAACGCTGGGGTTTCTGGGGTAGATTGGAGCTGAGGAGCTGCCGGAGGGTTTATCCATGGTTTCAACTGGGACATTTGTCTCAGATTGAGAGGTACTACTACCAAGGGCATTCTCTATTGGGTAAGATGGATTTCGCACCCAAATTGTACTCTGAAATTGCTTAATAAGAAAATCCTCAGATAGATGCACCGGTTCTCCCGCATTGGGTTTTTTTGGGGACTTTGGTCCAAAAATAACTGTCATTTTGTGTGCTTGTTTCTGTTTCCTTTAGTTGATGATATGTGATATGTTGAACTTGCATTAATGCTTATTTTGAGTATTTACAGTGTAAATAACTTGTTAAGTAATGGAACAAGTAGGTAGGAATAAATCAGTAAAGTGCATGGAGGGTTTCTAACTGGTAGACTTAGAAACTTCAACATGGTATCAGAGCGTGGTTGCAGATCACAGGAGAACTGAGGACATCAGCCGAGCGGAGCAATAGCAACAGAAAACAGTTGTCTCGAGTGACAAAAGCTGTTTCTAGCAGAGCAGCAACAACGGAAGGGTGACATAGTGCCTGCATCATCAAGGGTGAGCTAGGAAGAGGCAGTGTAGAGGCTAAGGGAGGAAAAGGGAGACTCACATAGAACCACGCAGAAGCTAGGAGGGTTGATGTAGTTGGCTGAGGAGGCCGGGTTGCTAGTGCTGGGATTGCGCAGAGCCTAGGAGCTCTCACCTTCAGGTTGCTGGGGTTTGGGAGGTTGTGGGAAAGTTGCAGAGCGGAGCTGGTGAGGTACTGTAGTCAGAACAGTACCTGACAGGGCAAGGCCAGGAGGAGGGAGTTGCTACTGAGGGTTTCTAGCCAAGAAATCCAGATCAGTGGTGTGGTTGCACAAACAATCAGAGTAGGAGGCATCTTGACATCGACAGAAGGATTTCTAGGAGGGAAATTGAGACTTAGAGGGAGTCGCATCGAGAACTTCCAGGAGGGAAGTAGAAGAGCATTATGGCACTACACGGTGTAAGAGACCAGGACAGACTGGACAGAGCGTCAAACTTCGCAGTCTGGAAGGCCAAAATCTTATTCGTACTTGACAGAAATCGTGTCAAGCACTTCGCCTTGAAGACGATAGTTATCCTAGTTGACATAGCTGAGAACGACAGGCTAAAGGACCATGTAGTACCACACATTGCTGAGAAGGAAACGACAAATGAGATGTGGGAGGCCCTAAAGAAATTGTACCAGCATACTTCTGTGTAGAGAAGGATGTTACTAGAAAATCAGCTAAGGTCATATTAGATGAAGAAGGGAGAACCAATTGACACAGTCCTTGGAGTACTAAATGAGATCCGAGATCAGTTGATTGCCATAGAAGCCACACTGGATCAGGAATTGATGGTGAGGACAACCCTGAATGCAGTCTCAGAAGACTTGGATGTATTTGTCCAAAGTATATTGGGAAGAGGGACACTTCCACCTTGGGATGAGATGTGGGCGACTCTTTGCCAAGAAGAGATTAGACATCAGTCAAAGGCGGGTAGCAGCAGTAAGGGGATCAGAGTAAAAAAGGAAGAGGAGGAAGATGTTGCCCTAGCATCTGAGGCAAAGCAAGAAAAATAGAAGAAGAAGGATCTCTGCAAGATCAAGTGCTTCCACTGTGGGGAGCTAGGTCATTATGTGAGCTAGTGTCCGAGGAAGAAGAGTAAAGGAGAGTCTTCCGAGACTAAGGCAGCACCAGCAAGGGCAAAGAAGGAAGTGGAGACAGACGATGATTGTGCCATGAGTGCACATGCACCACTTGAGCGGAAGTGGGGAGAGATCGAGCTATAGTCAGGCGGACTACAGGCGATGAGGGGCAGTATCCTCGAGGTACCTAGCCTCTTGGATTAGACATTGCTACGGGAGCCTTGAAGAGGAGTAGCAGGACTGGCTGATGTGGGTAGAGATGGATGCAGATGGAGCAACAAAGGGAGCAATAGTGCAGGAGTCTTGAGACAACGCGAGGCTAGCAGGCTACAATAGTGCGAGAGGCACGGGAGTGTTGCACTAGTGTAGGATGGCACAGAGAGGGGTGCAATGGTGCGAGATGCAGGGAGTTGTTGCAGCAGCGCAAAGGTCAGAGAGGGAGCACTTGTCATCGACAGAGGGAGCTTCAGCGCCAGGAGGGTCTCTAGCCCAACAGAGAGGTCAGAGTTGGGAGATCAGTTAGTTCTCAGTAACTGAGTTGCAGTGTAGTAGCGGGCAACATGATGCAACATGATGAGAGGAGTTGCAGTGCGGATGCAGTGTTGGGAGAAAGAACCAGCAACAGCATGGATGCAAAGGGAGCTGTTGTACAGATGCAGCAGTGGCAGTGGCAAAACAATGGGAAGCAATACAGGATACAACAGTGTAGAGGATCGTGGGCAGCAGGCCTAGCATCAGCATAGGGACCGATGTCGGATGATCAGGGTGATACTCAGTGAGGAGCATTGCTAGAGCACAGGCCTCGCTAAGAGGGAGTGTTGATTTGGGGTAGCATCAGATGTGCTCTAGCCACGAAATTCGGTGGAGAGGTTGGGGCACATGACATCTCCAATACCCAGAAAGGGTTTGTGCAGATTTTAAACAATTTGAGAAATATTAAAATAATTAATATTTTTAATGGATTCCGTAAGTTGAAACTTAGGGAAATTAAAATATTAATGTGGATTAATATAAAATTGTGTTAGAATGGTCCAAAAGACATGGATCAAGCCATATCTAATCTTAGTCATTGATTAGGGACTTAATCTCGGCCGTTGATATGTCAACGAGAAAAGTATAAGAGGAGGCTTGAGGGTCACTTGGAGAACACACTAGACGATCAGTGATTCTATTCTCCAGAGCGGGGTTTGCTAAGAGAGATAGAATTAGTGATCAGAGTTGCAGCTGAGGGGCATTGAGTACAGAGAGACAGAGAGGCAGAGATAGTGCTGGGAGATCAGCGCAAGAGCCAGAGAGTGATGCAGTAGCAACTAGGGCTCACGCAGGGCACGCAGAGGCAGCCAGGAGTAGCGCAGTGCTTCAGAGAGGGCAGCGTTGCTAACGTAGAGGGCTAGAAGGTTGACTTAGGACCTCCTGAGGCTGTCGAAGACCCATTTAGGGTGACGCGGGGCTAGCGATGGGCAGAGAGATGCTGATGCAATCCAGAAGGGTAGACGCTGGGGTTTCTGGGGCAGATTGGAGCTGAGGAGTTGTCGGAGGGTTTATCCGGGGTTTCAGCCGAGACATTTGTCTCAAACTAAGAGGTATTACTGCCAAGGGCATTCTTTATTGGGTAAGTCGGATTTGGCACCCAGATTGTACTATGAAATTGCATAATAAGAAAACCCTCAGATAACTGCACCAATTTTCCTGCATTGGGTTTTTCCAAGGACATTGGTCCAAAAATAATGGTGTCATTTTGTGTGCTTATTTCTATTTCCTTCAGTTGATGATCTGTAATATGTTGAACATGCACTAGTTTTTATTTTGAGTATTTACAGCGTAAATAACTTGTTAAGTAACGAAACAAGTAGGTAGGAATAAATCAGTAAAGTGCATGGAGGGTTTCTAACTGGTAGACTTAGAAACTTCAACACTTATCATGGATACTTCTTGGTATGGATTGATGGGGGGATTTGGTGGAAAGGGTGGGCTTAGTTTGTGCTCTTGGCCCCTTGATCTCTTTTGGTTGTTACGCTTGGATCTTAGTCCCATGTGATCTCCTTTATTGACCATTTGGTTGTAGGGTGGTACTACTTGGGAAACCCCGACTTTGGGTGTGTGGTCCTGCTCGTTTATCCACATATATTACTCCCTTTCCACTCCGGGTCCACATAGGGCCAGCCTCCCTATCCCCTTGTCCCCACCTCGGGTCAAGCCTAGAATGATGTCCCGGAGGTTGAAGCAGTTAAAAGAAAAGAAAAAAAACATAATTGGCCACATTTAACAAGAAATGGTACTACAAAATGCAAACGAAGGCCAGGAAAAAAATAATTAGCACATGGGCAAAAGCCGACACATAAGCTATACCTCATCCATGGCCATCACCCTAGTTCCATAGGCCCTAGATGAACCTCCTTTATCATTCAGGAACCCATGCTTGTCTCAACCCCTGAAGGGCAATGAATCACCCTACCTGAAAAGGGGTAATCACTGCTGTATTATACACATCATGTTCTCGTCCTTTGAGCCCCAAGCAGTTAATTAAAGAAAATTCATAAGAGGCAAAAGGCATATAAAGAAGGGTGGAAAAATCAAGGTTGGGCACCTCATGTACCATGACTGCTCCCTCCTATACATTGTATACTTAGGTGTGGTTTTCCCCTTATCTAGCTATCCCTATGCCCCATTATGTGACCTAGGGCTACCCCCCTCATCTCACCTATTTGTCACTCGCCACCCCATTAGAAGGATGTACCTTGGACATACTATCCCCTCGAAGGGCTGAAACCATCTAATAAGGTCCTTGGCCAACCCCTTTTGGAGTTTGGAGAAACTAGCACATACCAAAGCCCACTATGGAAGGGCATGCCATTATGAAGTGCCCACTTTGTTAACCATGGTTTGTAAGCTCCTTTACCTAATTATTTTAATGGTTGATTGTACTGGAAGCCTAGGGGACGCATTGGATCTTATGCAAGATTGCAGGTGGTTTCCATTTGGGTTTGACTTCCCTATATGGGATCTTGACCCCCAGAGGTCCACATTGGCACATGTAGGGTGTGCATAGAGAGCCACGGGCCTCCACAACAGCAGACAACATTCCACAGATCTTCATGGATGTTCAAAGACTACTAGTGATCCACTTTTGGAACGATGGTGACATGATTGGTACACTATGCCTAGCAGGCTCCCACAGGAGCCCCACAATCTTGGAAGGTATCCTAGCACTTGTACAATGTCATGGCAACATTCATTCCATCACTTGGACCATTGTAGAGGATCTACTGACATCTCTGATTCATATGGAGACCCATGGGGTCATTGATGTGCCCTCAAACCCACTTAGAGCACCAGAGGTCTACTACTTGGAGAACAAGAGGCCACCTCCTTGTCCATCATATTCCGAGGAATTTATTCCTCAATATCACACTTCAGGATGTTATTGAGACTGCGCTATGACATGCATACATCATTATTTGGCCCCTTGTGAGGCTTGCTTTTACATTATGAGCTAGTATGGTGGGCTTGTCACCATTAGGAGTTATTATTTTCACATTATTTTATCTTTAGGGGCTCATAGGCTAATTCGAACTCATTAGGAGGCTATATATTGATGTTAGAGACATTCATTTGTATCATCACTTGACTTGGGATATCTCTATCTTTAGCGAACTTCACATTTTTTTCCTTGGTGGATTATTTTAGAGGATGGATGAATTTTGATGTATGGATTTGGGCTATTTCTATCTTGGAGCTTCTTATTTGCAAATGAAACGTTGGTTGGATATATTTTATAGCGTTGTAAGTAAATTTTGACATGGTTATTCTTGTTGTTGCATACTGCTAAAATTAAGGCTAGTTATTGCATAATTGAAATGTGGAATTAAGCATGTTTTAGCTAATTTAATGTATGGGCCAATGTTATATGATTGAAATGTCCTAGAGATTTATTTGTCTCGATAAGCTTGCATCATTTGCTTTGAAGTATAAATGCTTGAAGGTCACTTTTCTTTTCTTTCTCTCAACATTGGATGAAGTTGACTTTCTGGGCCTCTTTGATCAAGAAACCAATTTCTCTCTCATCATTATCCTTGACTTTATATCCCCAAGTGAACTAGGCATTGATCCCATGAAAGGGTGATCATTCCAACCCCCTTTTTAACCATTTCCCCTTCTTCCCCAAGACTAGCCCCATTAAGTCACCTAGGGCATCAATTTCCCAACGATTGGCCCAAGGAAAAAATTCAATCTCCTCTAGACCACTGCGCTGGTAGGTCCCTTCCCTCTCCTCCAAATTTGAGGCCATTTTGATGGTGGAATCTCCGGGAATCCCAAGCCCTAGCTCTAGGACTGAACCTTGCGTAGGCATCCCTAAGGCTAGACACTAATAGGATCAATTCAACCTTGTAAAGTGAATATTCTTGTTTGGTCCTCCCCCCTCATCATTGGTTGCTAGATTCCATCCCCGAACATGGGTTGGGTCCACTTGTCCCTTTGTGATCCCACTTCTCGATAAAGACTATTTGCCAAAGACCACTTGGGAATCAAAATTTCCAAGGATTATAGGGATTGAGAAAAGCCTTTATAAGCCTATTCTTTCTCCGTCAACCCTCCATTCCTCACCCCTTACCCTTGGTGGGCCAAGTCCCTTGTTTAAAGAGCAAGCAAGTTCCATTTTTCACTCCATCCTTGGGAAAGGGTTTTCAGGGTCACTCCTCACGTATCCATTGACATCTACTTTACAAGTGAATCTCTACACTACCAAGACTCCTTCCATTGGGTAAAGTTTGCAAAGGGAAGGGAGACTTAGCTGTGGTGATAGTGGGCTAAGCCTCCACGGTTTCCCTTAGCCTAGCAGTTGCCCTCTTAGGAGCCCCTTTAGGTCCCCTACTAGTTTGAGTGGTAATAGTACCTAGAAACATTGATTTTTGAGATATTGGTATACTTGATATTCGGCTAACATCTATCATTTTTAGACATGATGGATCTCTTGATCCCATAAAGAAGGCTAACACATTGATTGTTATATATGGTCATTGATACTATTGATAATGCTTGTAACAAGCATGGTAACCATGATGATAGAAGTGTAACAATAAGATTGATATTCAAGATCTTCTTGTTGACCTTGGTTAGCTTAATAATTATGACATATGGTAAAATTGGATGCCCTAACTTGATGGTTGTGATTTGGTGATTATACTATTTCGGCTGCCCTAATCATAAGATTCTAGCTCTTGATAAAAAATTGATGTCATGTTCATATGTGATGATAAAGTAGCTGATGTTGACATGTTAACATGTGTTAGAATCTAATATAGTTGGATTTCATGATCTAAAAGACAGTATTATGCTAGATAGGTTGATAATGATGATATCTAAAGTGGCTACTCATTAAGAGGGAGATTCTTCATAAGATCCCTACACCTATTATCATTTGCATTAAATATATGGAAGATTCTTTATTGTTGAAATAAGTTTTCTGGACATAAATAGACAAATATTTGATATTGTTGGTCTGCAACAAGTCTCGGTCTAAGAATAGAGAGTTTCCCCTAGTCTAAGTGCCAACCGCACAAAAGCAAGCTTATCAGTGCGGTTATAAGCCTCACAACCACACTGAAGAAGGTGTATTGGTGCGGTTGTGCCTATAGGTCACAAAATCTGAAGCCTCGTGCATGAAATTAGAAGTGCACCTAGAGTATGACAGTCCTACAGACATGGAGCAGACAATAGAATGACGTATGAGCAGGGAAGTTTAAATATATGACCTACTATAGAAAATTTGAAGGTATGATCGAGAACACTGAGCTAGTTCTTCCCCCCCTGTCTGAGCTCCCAGGGCGAGGAATTGAGATGGAAGGCTCCTTGGGTTGAGGGAACTATGGATAATAGGTGTGTGTGATCCCTACTCTTGCAGTAGGTTGGGTATCTCCCCTATTGTCACCCATACGGTGTGTGTGATCCTTGTCTGTTTTGAGAAGTCAGTTATCTTCCCCCTATCTTGGTCTATGCAGAGTATGCTCCAGTTGGCATCATACCCACAGGCTGGGCTTGTTGGGATTACTGCTCCCCGTCTAGTCAATGGGTTGAGAGAGTTCTTGGGGGTGTGTGATCCTTACCTTTGGTAAGTCAACTATCTCACCCAAGCTGATTATGATGTAGGGGTTCTACCACATGACTTTTGAGGGTCATTGTTGGGAAGATCAATGAGCAATTAGATGGTTGTGATCCTTACCTTGTATAGCAAGTGGTATCTCTCCCATTGATTGCATCATGGGATGGTTGTTGCTTGGTAAGTGGTATCTCGCCTATTGCTTGACATGGGGTGAGACTGTCCCGTAGGACCTTACCCACTGTCACGGACATGACGTGAGAGTGTCTAATAAGACCTTCCTCATTGTCATTGGTTTCTAGGTTGAGATGTGCTCCCTGATGTGGTTCTAGGTTGAGCAGCGTTCCCTGATGACAAGCTCTCTAATGTTTCCCAGGCGATAGCATTGGGCTTCTCGTCGACAGTGATTCCAGGTGGTAGCTATGGCTCCTCGATGGATAGAGTGTGGTAGCTTAGGCTCCCTTCCAATATCAAATTCTTCTTTTAGATTGGAGAATGTTTAGCATATGAGTCGAGACAATCAATAGATTAGCAGAGATGAACAAAAATGAGCAGTGACAACATTTGATGATGAGATACTTGAGATAGGATACTTGCGATGATTATATGATGCAGTTGAAATTTCTCCCTAGCTTAGAGGGAGTGTTAATTTGGCAGGTCAGTGACAAATTCCAACCATGGGACCAGATTCCTCTTTTGAAACAACTAGTCTTGATTATTGAAGTGCTCAATTTGGACAAGGGAAAGTGTATGTTTGAATTAAACCCCCCATGTGCATAATTAGGTCGACCCTACAACAAATTGGACTCCCTTGAAAGGCTATAAATATAAGTCATACGACCTATTGTCGCTTAGATTGTACAGGCACTGCGGCAACGACTCAGGCTAGGGGCTGTCACTCTGATCCTTGACCTCTCTGTTCCAGCTGCTTCCCAACAATAGGCTATGGGGGGTAGTCCCCATGGAAATGTGAAGATGAAAGAGAAGTTGGCAACCAACAAGTTTGGGAGACACGATTGATTGGCCTAGCTACTTGGTTAATTTTCACAAGACTTAACGATTATATTAAATTGAATTGTGAGACCAGTGCCTTATGGAGTCAACTTTTTGCTTATTACCAATTAAACGCCAAGTAATCGGATGGACAATCACTGCTTGAATGCTTCACTAACCTATATGCTATGTAAATCTTAAAACCTAGGTGTGATGCAAGAATCTTGGTTATTTTTAATTATATGCCTATTTTAGGTATAACCTTCCTCTTAACTATTCTAGAATTAGTCTCTGGAGTAGGTTGTGGGATGGAAGCCAACATGAAGGAAGCAAAAGCTTGATTAATGATACCTCCCCATGTGTTCCAACCACTTGATGCCTCCGGTGCTGCAGAGACTGTGGCTATAACGACTGCAAGGTCACTGTGTTAACCACTAAAGAGGGTCTAAGTTCCTCAAGCTAAATTGGGAAATGGTGGCCCTAAGTGTCTGTTAACCAAGCTTATGCTTGGAGGTACTTTATGAATGTAGCTATACTTAGAATGTGGTGCAAGATGGATTGAGTTTTTCTCATGGTAAGATTGTTTAAGTTGTTTAAATAATTAACTACGATTAGATCTTAAGTTATACCACCAAGTACTTATCAATGAGATGTACAAAAATGATTATACAAAATATATTTACAGAGTATAGAAATCTACAATGCTTAGAGAAATTTTGAAGAATAGAATTTTTTGTAGATCTTGACAATGGCTAGATGTATTTCAAAAAATAAATGTTAAACCACATCCTTAGTGAAGTTAGAAAATCACATAAAATATTTAGAATCCAAACATAGTCAGCATGTGCCCACAGTTTATGAACTTGGAGCCCAAGGGCCGAGGACCCTGCAAACTTTGTATATTTTCTCAAGAAGCTGTTAGAACATACAATGAATCAGATCACCTAAGATAAGCCCAAAACTTACCAATAGAATGTTCCTATCATTTACAATGAAATAACGATTTAATTAATATTGGAAGCACAATATAGGAATGCACATACCCAACACATACCACAAATCAGTGAGACAAAGACACCATGAATTATAGCCCAAAGTCTTTTATTATGATGATCAAAACATTTTGTTGATTTGGGGTGGCATCGGATGTGCTCTAGCCATGAAAATTGGTGGAGAGGCTAAAGCAGATGAGATCTCCAAGGCCCAGAAATGGTTTGGACAAATTGTACCCGGTTTGGGAGATATTAAAATAATTAATATTTTTAATGGAGTTCCTAAGTATAAACTTAGGAAAAATAAAATTTTAATGGGTATTAATATAAAACTGGGTTAGAAGGTTCCAAAAGTCATGGATCAAGCCAAATCTAATCTTAGCCGTTGATTAGCGATTTAATTTCAGCCATTGAAGGACTAATGAGAAAAGTATAAGAAGAGGCTTGAGGGTTAGTTGGAGAATACACTAGAGTGATCAATCATTCATTTGGCTAGAGCGGGGTTGCTAAGCAAAAGTGAATCAGTGATCAGCAGCAAGGGGCAGTGAGTACTGGGCAGAGAGGTAGAGACAGAGCCAAGACACCAGCGTAGAAGCAGAGAGTGAGAGGCAGCAGCTAGTTCAGGCTACACAGAGCTCAGCAAAGGGACATCGCAGAGGCCAGAGGGACTGCGTCATCCACGCAGAGAGCAATTAGAGTGATGCAGAGGGCCCCAAAAGCTGTGCAATGCCTCAAAAGGTTGACGCAGAGAGGTTTGAGGCTGACGCAGAGGCCAGAAGGGCCAACATTGAGCTTCAGAGTCATTGGAGAGGGTTTCGTGGGACAGGTTTATTGAATACTTATTTTTGAATAGAGAGGTATTGATGCCGTGTATTTTTCTCTGACGGGTGAGCCGGTTAGGCACCTAGTTGTACTCAAGGAAATACTGCATAATAATAAACCTTCAGAATAACTGCACCGGTTTTCCCGCATTGGGTTTTTTCGGGGACATTTGTCCAAAAATAACGGTGTCACTTGTGTGTTTGTGTACTTTCAATTGTTGATTTGTAGATGTTGTGACTGTATAGTGTTTATTTTGATATTTAAATGTTTTAAATAACTTGTTTGAATTTAAACAAGTAGAAGAAATAAACCAACAGAATACAAATTAATTTTCTAATAGACAACATTAGAAAATTCAACATGGTATTAAAGCGTGGTTGCAGATCACAGGAAAGCTGAAGGCATCAGCTAAACAGAGCATTTGCAACAGATTCAACTGTCCCGAGTGACAGAGTTGATCCTTGCAGAAAGCGACAGAGGAAGGATTGATGCAGAGGGAATGTGTCATCAGTTCATGCTTGAGAGAGGTCAACGCAGAGGCTGAGGTAGGCAGAAACAGGCTCATGTAGAGGCCAGGAGGGATGATGCAGTTGGTTGAGGGAGTTGTTTTGCTGATGTCGAGATTGCGCAGAGCCAAGAGGCTCAATCATTCAGTTGCTGGGGCGAAGAACGCTGTGGGTAGTTTGCGGGAGCAAAGCTAGTGGGGTATTGTGGTCAGAACAGTACCTAACAAGGCAAAACCAAGGTAGAGGGAGTTTCTGTCAAGGTGGATTTCTAGCCAAGGAATCCGGATCAGTGTTGCAGTTCCACAGACGATCAGAGAGGGGCAACTGGACATTTGGCAGAAGGATTTCCTGGAGGGAAATCGGGACTCAGAGGGAGACTAGAAGAGAACTTCCAGACGGGGAGTAGAGAGACTCAGAGGAATCAAACTGAGAACTTCCAAACGGGAAGTAGAGAGACTCAGCATGAGTCAAGCCGAGAACTTCCAAGCAGGAAGTATAGAGACTCAGCTAGAGTCGAACGGAGAACTTTTAGGCAGGAAGTAGAGAGACTCAGAGGAGTTGACAGAGAAAAGTAGAGAGATGGCTGTGAATGGGCTGAGGGATCAGGATAGGCTGGACAAAGCATCCAACTTTGTGGTTTGGAAGGCCAAAATCCTGTCCATTCTAGACAAACATTGCATCAAGGGCTTTTCCTTGAGAGTAATGGCTATCCCAGTTGACTCGCTAGCTAATGAAAGGTACGAGGAGGCAATGGCCAAGGAAAAATGCATCATCCTTGATGGGGTCAAGGATCATGTGGTCTAACATATTGCCGAGAAGGAGAGGGCAAAGGAAATGTGGGATACCTGGAAGACGTTGTACCAGCATACTTTTGTGCAGAGGAAGATGCTTCTCAAGAATCAACTATGGTCATACCAGATGCAGAAGGGAGAGCAGATAAATCTCTTACTTGTTCAATTGAAGGAGATCTGGGACCAATTGACTTCCATAGGGGCCACGTCGGATCAGGAGTTGATGGTAAGAACCACACTAAATGTAGTCTCCAGAGAGTGGGAGACACTTGTCTAGAGCATACTGGGCAGGACGAATCTTCCAGATTGGGAAGAATTGTGGGTGGATCTTCGTCAAGAAGAGATCAAATGGCTGACCAAGATGAGAAGTAGCAGCAAAGGAGTCCGGATCAAGAAGGAAGAGGAAGAGGATGCAACTCTGGCATATGCAAGTAAGCATGAGAAGAGGAAGAAGAAGGACCTCTCCAACGTCAAGTGCTTCCATTGTGGGGAACTGGGTCATTATGCGAACCAATGTTTGAGGAAGAAGAACAAGGGAGAGGCGTCTGACTCTAAGGCAGTATCAACGAAGGCGGAGAAAGAAGTCGAGGATGATGATGATTGTGCCATGAGTGCTCATGTACCTCTAGAGAAGAGGTGGGGAGACATCAAGCTGTAGTCAGGAGGACTACAGGCGATGAGGGGCAGGATCCTTGAGGTACCCAACCTCTTGGATTATACCTTGCTATGGGAGCCCTGAAGAGGAGTAGCAAGACTGGCGGATGTCAATAGAGACAGATGCGGATGAAGCGGCAGAGAGTGCTATAGTGCAGGAGTCCCTGGGCAACGCAAGGCTAGTAGGCTACAATAGTGCGAGAGGCACGGGAGTGTTGCAACGATGCAAGATGGCACAAAGAGGGTTGCAATGGTGCGAGATGCAGGGAGTTGTTGCAGCAGTGCAAAAGTTAGTAGAGGGAGCACTTGTTAGCGACAGAGGGAGCTTCAGCATCAATAGTGTTTCTAACCTGACAGGGATGTCAGAAGTTGGGTGGATCAGTTACTTACTTCTTAGTAACTGAGTTGCAGTGCAGTAGCATGATGTAGCATGATGAGGGGATGCAGTGCAGATGGTGTGTTGGGAGGATGGATCAGCAGCAACATGGATGTAGAGGGAGCTGTTGTATGGATGCAACAATGGCAGAGCCATAGGCAGTGGTACAGGATGTAGCAGTGCAGAGGATGTTGGGCGGGGAGGCCTAGCATCAGCACAGGTACTGGTGCCAGATAATCAGTGTAATGCTTAGTGAGGAGTATTACTAGAGCACAGTCCTTGCTAAGAGGGAATGTTGATTTGGGGTAGCATCGGATGTGCTCTAGACATCAAAATTGGTGGAGAGACTAAAGAACATGAGATCTCTAAGACACAGAAATGGTTTGTACAGTTTGTACCCGGTTTGGGAGATATTAAAATAATTAATATTTTAATGGAGTTCCTAAGTCTAAACTTAGGAAAAATAAAATATTAATGGGTATTAATATAAAACTGGGTTAGAAGGTTCCAAAAGTCATGGATCAAGCCAAATATAATCTTAGCCGTTGATTAGAGATTTAATCTCGGTCGTTGAAGGACCAACGAGAAAAGTATAAGAAAAGGCTTGAGGGTTAGTTGGAGAATACACCAGAGTGATCATTCATTCATTTTGCTAGAGCAGTGTTGCTAAGCAAAAGTGAATTAGTGATCAACAACGACGGGAAGTGAGTACTGGGCAAAGAGGCAGAGACAATGCCAAGAGACCAACAGAGAAGTAGAAAGCGAAAGGCAGTAGCCAGTTCAGGCCACGCAGAGCTTAGCAGAGGGACAATGCAAAGGCCAGAGGGACTGCGTTATCCACGCAGAGAGTAGCTGGAGTGACACAGAGGGTCCCAGAGGTTGCGTAGTGCTTTAGAAGGCTGATGTAGAAAGGTTTGAGGCTGAAGCAAAGCAGCAGGAGGCTGATGCATACGCCAGAAGGGTTAGCGCTGAGCTCCAGAGTCGTTGGGAAGGTTTTCATGGACACGTTTTCTGAATACCCGTTTTCGAATAGAGAGGTATTGCTGCCGTGTATTTTTCTCTGTCAGGTGAGCCGATTAGGCACCTAGTTGTACTCAAGGTAATACTGCATAATAATAAACCCTCAGAATAGCTACACCGGTTTTCTCGCATTGGGTTTTTTTAGGGACATTTGTCCAAAAATAACGGTGTCACTTGTGTGTTTGTTTTCTTTCAGTTGTTGATCTATAGATGTTGTGACTGTATTGTGTTTATTTCGGTATTTAAATGTTTAAAATAACTTGTTCGAATTTAAACAGGTAGAAGAAATAAACTAGCAAAATACAGATTAATTGTCTAACGGATAGACTTAGAAAATTCAACACATTCTCTGCGGGGCAATGGCTTTACACCAAATTTTACAAAGTTACATCAGAGTAGACCTCAAGATCCAGATGATAATACAAGCAAAATGCCTTCTATTTATACAGAAATTTCTCCAAGTGGAAAATAACGGCTAGTTGGCTTGATCCCGTCAAAATAATCTCGGTTGTCGATAAATCCTTGATCAACTTTTAATCTTTAATGTTGAAAATAACTATTTTTGAGGAATTTTGGAATCTCATTAAAACCATTTTTTATTAGCTCAAAAATAATTATTTTGAGCTAATTTCCTCAAAAATTTGACTTTGACTTAACCACCAAGGTCCAAGGGTCCAATTTTTCTTGAAATATCCAATATTCCCTTGGTGAGGGACCTCCAAAAATTAATTTCTTTTAGACCTATTACCGCTCAAACTAGTAGGGATCCTAGAGGGGCACTTGCTAGGTCAAGAGCAACAATGAAGCTAAAGCCCACTGTCACCACAACTAAAGCTTCCTACTCTTTACAAATTTTCACCGATGGGAGGAGACCTGATTCACTTATGAAGGATAGATCAACTAAGATGGATGTGAAGTGATCTGAATGACCCTTTCCTAGGAGAGACTCAAGAGTGGGAATTGCTTGCTTTTTGAGCAAGGTACAAGGTTCTCTAGGATAAGGGGATAGGGATTTTAAGGCTAGGTTAAAGGAATGTGATTTGCAAAGGAGCTTCCCAATCCCTAAAATCCTTGTGGAACTTGACTTCCCGAGTTGTCTTTGAAGAGTTGACTTTGATTGAGATATGGGACCACACAAGACCAAGTGGACCCAAGTTAGGTCAAGAAGAGGGAATTTAGCAACCAATAATGATTTTGACCTAAACAAGTAAGAGAAGGGGATCAAAGAAAGAATTTTCACTTAAAAGTGCTAAAATGATCCCTATGAGGTACTAGCCTAGGGGAACCTAGAGCGAAAATTAGTCTCAAGGCTAGGGCTTCAGATATCTCGCAACCCCGCCGTCAGAATTTCCTCAAATTTGGAAGAGAACTTAGAGACTCACCAGTGTAGGAGAGGTCAAGAGATCGAAGTTTTTCTATTGGTAGTTTGTCGGGAAAATGATGCCCTAGGTGACCTAGTGTGGCTAGACCTAGAGAGAAGGGAAGGTAAAGAAAAAGTGGTTTTTAGGATGATCACCTTATGGTGGACCAATGCCTGATCCTTCGGGGAGATTGGAGTCAAGAAGAATAATGAGAATGGATTTCGTTTCTAGGTCAAGGGGGCTTCAAGGACAACTTCGTGTTTATTTAGGTATGTTCTATTTTAGAGCAATTTATTTCAATTTCTTTTCCAGATTAGCAATCACATCAACATAAAGTAAACTGCAAGTAGAACATAAATATAAATCGCAGAAGACAAGCCAAGACTCGAGGACACAAGATGTGGCGCCAACGAGAGACAAACCCCAATGTGGGGAAACCCTTGATCAATTCTTCTTTTATGTTCTTCAAACTTCAGCAGAGAAAGTGAGAGAGATAGTACATTTACAATAGAAGTCAACACTTTGAATTTTGATATCGGCCTGAGATCAGTTGAAGACATATTGCTTCAACTGATTCTCTAAGGTGACTCGTTCACCTGTCACTGCGCTGCTCCTATCATTGAGCTACTCGTTGTCCCAGATCTGCACCTAATATTGCTGATCTGCATTTAATGACTGTTATGCTGTCCTCATCCTACAACATCTATCATCACTGTTGTACTGCTGCATCACTAAATCTTTAGTACAACTACCATCATTAATAACATCATTGTTGTACCATGATTGTCCCTTGAAATTACCACAAAGGTGATCTCTGCTTCTTCAACGAGATCATGATCTTACAAGAACTAGATCATGACTTTGTCACTGATCATTCTTGACACAACTTCTTCCATTATGTTGTAACTATCACTGTCATTACTATAACAGCTCTTGACATTGCTTGAAACCTTCGTAACTGCTTCTCATTGTGCCCAGACTTCCAGTAATTTCCAAAAATCCTTTTCAACATGATTGTGTAAGATATATATGTCGAGATTGAGGTTGTACCTTAAGGATCATAATGATCTCCATTAATCTGAGACAGGGAGAACAGTAAGGGTTCTAAGTTCTTTACATCACATAGATTGCTTATGAAGTAGATCTAATGAGATTGTGATCTTACCTTCCATCTAGGCCGAGACTGTGATAGTTATTGCCTTTGTCATGAATCTGAGACTCGCTATCACTATCACCATTGATGTTGCATCTCACCAATAAGCCAAGTTTGTCTTACTGTTTCATGCCTCTTCAAGTATCCCTGCTTCTTGATATGCGAAGTCACTTTCTAGCTCTTTCAAGCCATTCGACCTTTCTGCCCTTAAACCATCTGAGGTGTAGACAGATCTTTGATGCATAATTGTGGCTACCTTATGTGACTATGGTACTATAGCTCACTACGGTTACCTTACATGACTGCGGCTACTGCTCGTTGCAGTTACCTTATGTGACTGCGACTTCAGTGGCTCACTGCGGCTACCTCACTTACTGCAGGATTATGATTGTGGCTCTAGCTACCTTTGACTGTGTTTAGAACCTCATATGACTGCGGTTGTTCCTTGTATGACTGCAGTTGTTCCTATTGTGACAACGGATTAGATTAGGGCATCACGTTGACTGTCTTTTGACCTATATATATCAGTCTTCATGAACAGCATAGGACGGTCTCTATGATCAACGTAGATATGTCTCTTTGACCTGTGTATGTATTTCTCCATGACCAGCGTATGTATTTCTCCATGACCAGCGTAGATAAGGGCATCATCTGCAGCTAGGGCATCTAGTGTACTCTTTTGTGTTTATCCTTCTCCAAAAACCCAAGACATGGAGAGGAGATCCCATAAAGAGTGTGTTTCAAATGACTTCAAGTCCTCACTTATTTATAATAAAGTGTAGATGATGAATAGACATGACTATTGGGCTTCTGAGCCTACTCAAGTTGCTGATCGGCTTGATAATAATTCCATAATCAAAATAAATTCATATCTCCATAAATACTTATCAGAATCGGATGATCCTTAGATCAATCCCATACCTCTCGACGAGAGGGATCCAATAAAAATATCAGTTGCCATAAATAAGCTGACCCACATGGAGTTTGGCCCTAGTTGCTAATTTTAACACTCCCTCTCAACTAGGGAGAACTCCATCTGCTGATCCATATGTCCAACTGTACTATCTCTGCCATCAGTGCCTTGCACTGCTCTGCTGAGCTTTGCTGGCTCTGCTCTGCTCTGCTCAGCTCTACTTAGCTCTGTTGGCTCTGCTCTACTCTGCTTTGCTGGCTTTGCTCAACTCAACTTAGCTTTGTTGAACGATGAAGAAGAAGGATTGATCGAGAATGTCTCATACCATTCTCCATTGACCCAAAGTCAATCTCAGAGTGCGTACCACTGGTCCCAAACCAGTCTCAACCGACCCAAAGTCAGCATCATAGTGGGTACCACTCCTACTACTGGTCCTAGACCAGTATCATCAGTTTTAGAGAGTGTACCACTGATCCCAGACCAATCTCAACCGACCTAAAGTTAGAGTCATAGCATGTACCACTCTCACTGGTCCTAGACCAGTTCTCCACTGACACGAAGTCAGACTGAGAGTATGTACCACCTGTCCCAGACCAATCCCAACTGACACGAAGTCAGCGTCATAGATGGTACAAATCCTACCACTGGTCCCAGACCAGTATCATTGATCCCAGATCAATGAAGGTCATCCTAGCGTAGGGAGTATGGTAGATACAGCGATGCGTCCATCGGTACTACTATGGTCCCTATCTTCGCTCATTGATCAGATGAGAGGTACTTCCCATGAGTCCCTGACTGCATGGGTAGGATGCCTCGATAGGAGAACTTAATCAATCCCATCCTCACAGGAGAACTAATCATCCTGCTACAATTGTCATGGAGAACACATCATCTAGACCTCACAGGAGAACTAATCATCCCGCTACACAAGAGAGTGAATCATCCTGTCCCACAAGAGAACGAATCATCTTGTCCCACAAGAGAGCGAATCATCTTGTTCCAGTGCGCACCACCAAAATGTCAGTGACCTATACATCAGTCTCAATGCGATGGAGCCTCCTTGTTCATCGACTTACCATATCCCAGATAAGGCAACATCTGATGTTTATCTACTGGAGCAATCATCGAATATGGGATTCCTCTATAATCGAATCCCCTCTGGTTGTCACAGAGAATCACAGTGGTATTCATCATGTGTACAAACAACTCACTGAAGAGCTTCCGCAACCAGACTACCTCACAGGAGGCCATGCTAGCAGCAATGTATTCTGCCTTGGCGGTGCTCAGAGCCACCGACTTCTGCCTCCTGCTCATCCAGGATATCGAGGCAGATTCCAAAGAGAACCAGCACTGAGAAGTGCTCTCCACACTGTCTGCTCACTCAGCATTCGAATAATCATGCAGTTTCATATTTCCGGCAGTGTATCTCAATCCATGAGAGATTGTGCCCCGAAGACATCTCAAAAGATTCTTGGCATCAATCCAGTGAGGCTCAACTGAATATGAGCTCACCATGCTAACTGCAAAACATATGTTCGGAATCCAACTCCCTCTTACTTCTGCAAATGAGAGGGTTTGCACCTGTCAGAAATAGTTCGTCCGCATAAGGTGTCGGTATGGGAGGTCTATCATCCACAACCTCGGGTAATGGTTTCAATTGGTTTCACTCCTAGTGAATCTCAGCTTCATCAAACACCTATCAGTTCTCTCATACTACGCCCGGTGTGTCTAGCTTCAAGCCATAGAGGGCTTTCTTCCACCTATATACATGAGATTCCCGTTCATGAATCTCAAACTCCACAGGTTGTTCCAAACCTGTGGACCTGCTACATGATGGGAATGGTCCCCTTGTAAGATTTTCCTTAGGTACATCTTAGACATGTACCTTTATGATCTTTTTGAATTCAGGTATCCCAGTCACCATCTGACTCACAGACCTTCGGTGCTGAGTCAATGGACATGGTCCTCAGTGGACACGATACAACCCTGAACTCTAAAACATCTAGAAAAATCTATTTTCAAACATGTACCTTTCCATCGATGAGTGCCACCTTGAAACCTTTGACTTCTATTTCCAAGATGGACACCAGGTTCTTCTTGCGATTAAGTACGTAAAAGAGGTTCTGTAAATGAGTTGAGTTATCCCCATTCAGTTGAGGGATAACATTCCCAACATCCTTTCCGGGATAGGTGGCATCAGCTCCAAGAATAATCCCACGATTATCTATCTGATGAAGTGCCTGGGGTTCCTTGCTTTCTTTGAAGAGTCGACCATTCTCCTTGATGAATTGTATTACCTATCTTGACCCTGGAATGATTTGTTTATCTTCATCAAGAGAAGTGTCTTTACCATTCAGACACTCCTTCACATAATGGTCGAACTTATTGCAACCAAGGCATCTGCCTTTTCTTCCACCCTTAGATCTGTACTTCCCAATGAAATGATCTTTACGAAGGCCATCAGAGACTTCTGCTACGCCATACTGATAATATTCTTTGCTTTCATTTCACCCTGGGTGAATTATTAGGAACCCATTGATCCTTTTGTGTTGTCCCAACTGTCTTTGGTGATTTCTCTTTTACTCTTGCTTGGGCATTGTCTTCACCTTACCTCTGATACCATGTTTATTTAGGTATGTTCTATGCTAGAGCAATTTATTTCAATTTCTTTTCCAGATTTGCAATCACATCAGCATAAAATAAACTGCAGATAGAACATAAATATAAATCTCAGAAGACAAGCCAAGACAAGAGGACACAAGATATGGCGCTAGCCAGGGACAAACCCCAATGTGGGGAAACCCTTGATCAATTCTTCTTTTATGTTCTTCAAACTTCAGCAGAGAAAGCGAGAGAGATAGTACATTTACAATAGAAGTCAACACTTTGAATTTTGATATTGGCATGAGATCAGTTGAAGACATTGCTTCAACTGATTCTCTAAGGTGACTCGTTCACCTGTCACTGGGCTGCTCCTATCATTGAACTACTCTTTGTCCCGGATCTGCACCTAATATTGCTGATCTGCATTTAATGACTGTTATGTTGTCCTCATCCTACAACATCCATCATCACTGCTGTACTTCTACATCACTGATATCTTCAGTATAGCTACCATCATTGATAACATCATTGTTGTACCATGATTGTCCCTTGAAATTACCATAGAGGTGATCTCCGCATCTTCAACGAGATCATGATCTTACAAGAACTAGATCATGACTTTGTCACTGATCATTCTTGACACAACTTCTTCCATTATGCTGTAACTATCACTGTCATTACTATAGCAACTCTTGACATTGCTTGAAACCTTCGTAACTGCTTCTCATTGTGCCCAGACTTCCAGTAATTTCCAAAAATCCTTTTCAACATGATTGTGTAAAATATATATGTCGAGACTGAGGTTGTACCTTAAGGATCATAGTGATCTCTATTAATACGACACAGGGAGAACAGTAAGGGTTCTAAGTTCTTTACATCACATAGATTGCTTATGAAGTAGATCTAACGAGATTGTGATCTTACCTTCCATCTAGGCCGACACTGTGATGGTTATTGCCTCTATCATGAATCTGAGACTCACTATCACTGTCACCATTGATGTTGCGTCTCACCAATATGCCAAGTCTGTCTTACTATTTCATGCCTCTTCAAGTATGTCTGCTTCTTGAGATGTGAAGTCACTTTCTAGCTCTTTCAAGCCATTTGAGCTTTCTGCCCTTAAACCATCTGAGCTACAGACAAACCTTTGATGCATGACTGCGGCTACTGTGGCTCACTGCGGTTACCTTACATGACTGCGGCTACTGCAGCTCACTGCGATTAACTTACGTGACTGCGGCCACTGCTCATTGTGGTTACCTTACGTGACTATGGCTTCTGCGGCTCACTGCGGCTACCTCACTTATTGTGGGATTATGACTGTGGCTCTAGCTACCTTTGACTGTGTTCAGAACCTCATATGACTACAGCTGTTCCTTGTATGACTGCAATTGTTCCTATTGTGACAATGGATTAGATTAGGGCATCACGTTGATTGTCTTGTGACCTATATATATTAGTCTTCATGAACAACATAGGACGATTTCTATGATCAGTGTAGATATGTCTTTATGACCTGTGTATATCAGTCTCCATGAACAGCGTATGTATTTCTCCATGACCAGCGTAGATAAGGGCGTCATCTGCAGCTAGGGCATCCAACGTACTCTTTTGTGTTTATCCTTCTCCAAAAACCCAAGATGTGGAGAGGGGATCCCATAAAGAGTGTGTTTCAAATGACGTCAAGTCCTCACTTATTTATACTAAAACGTAGATGATGAATAAACATGACTATTGGGCTTCTGAGCCTACTCAAGTCGCTGGTCGGCTTGATAATAATTCCATAATCAAAATAAACTCATATCTCCATAAATACTTATCGGAATCAGATGATCCTTAGATCAATCCTACACCTCTCGATGAGAGGGATCCAATAAAAATATCAGCTGCCATAAATACGCTGACCCACATGGAGTTTGGCCCTAGTGACCTTAAAGTTTTTATATTTCGTTTTGCAAGATGAGATGGCTTATCAAGATAAATTCAACAATTGAATTATCCCTAGGAAAATTCGTTCAACATACATGGCCCATGCATAGAGAGATACTATATAGAAACATAATTCCACAATTTCGCAGTAAATGTATGTAGCAATTAGCCCTAGTATAGCGAAAATCCCATCATTAATGCATGTGACAAAGTAAAAGAAGAAATACCATTAAATTTGTACTTACATGTAAGAGAATATATCCAACCATCAACCAACTTGCCAATCAAGAAGCTCCAAGACAAGAAAAGATAATCCAAACATCAAAATTCATCCATGCTCCAAAATTTCATCCACCAAGAAGGAATAATGAAAACCTCACGAGATAATGATCCAATCCACGTGATGATGCTAAAATGAATCCTCATCACTTTTCTTTATACACTTCTAATGAGTTCGATTTAGCTATTTGGGCCTCTACATTAGCCCCTAAAATAAAATAATGTACAAAACAACTAACCTTTGGTGACAAGCCCACCAAACTAGCTCATAAATAAAAGAATAAGCCTCTCAAGGGGTTGAATGATCAATAATACATGTCATTGAGCCTTCTAAGAATCCTGATGAAGTCCATAAGTGCCACAATGATGAATTGGACTCCCAAAAGTAGCAGACAAGTGGTTGGTCCCTTGTTCTCCAAATAGTAAACTATGGTGCTCCTAATGGATGTGAGGGCACACAAGTAACCTTATGGGTCTCCAAGTAGATCAAAAATGTCTGTAGACCATCTGTAAGGGCTTAGGCGATGGTGTAAGTGATGCCACATTAGCATACAAGTCCTAGGTCATCTGCCAAGTACATGGTACAACCTGGGGCCAACTGGGCATGGTGAATCACGTGCATCTTCTTTGTCCAATAGGTGAATCTCGAGCAATGTCTGAACATCTCTGGGGATCCATGGAGTGTTTTCTACTATTGTGGAGGCCCATGGTTTTCTACACACACCCTACATGTGCCAATGTAGCTCTCTGGAGGGTTAGGACCCTGTATAGGGAGACCAAACCCAAAATGAAGACCATTTTCAATCCTGCATAAGATCCAATGCATCCTCTAGCGTTACAGTACAATAAGTCATCCAAGGAAATTGAGTTAAAGAGCTTACAAACCACGGACAATAGGTGGGCACTTCATAATGGCATGCCCTTCCATAGTGGGCTTTGGCATGTGCTAATGTCTCCAAGCTCCAAATGGGGTTAACCAAGTATCCTATTAGGTGGTTTCCACTTTTAAAGGGGATAATATGTCCAAGGTACATCCTTCAAAGGGTGGTGGCGTGTGATAAAGAGATGAATGGAGTAAGGAATGAAAGGGGCAACCCTGGGCCACATGCTAGAGTACAAGGGTAGCTAATGAAAGGGAAGCCCACACTTGGGTATATAATGTATAGGAGGGAGCAATCATTGTGCATGAGGTGCCCCAACCTTGATTTTTCCGCCCCTCTTTATATGCCTTTTGCCTTTTATGATTTTTCTTTGATTAACTGCTCGGGTCTCAAAGGATAAGAGCATGATGTGTAAGGTATAACAGTGGATTGTTGAAATTTGGTACCGGAGGACAGGTGGTTCCCTTAGGCTTTGATCTTTGGCCTACGGAAAAGTGTCCAAAAGATTTTAATTTTTCTCCTAAAGTGACTTTATAATTTTTATAAAGTTAAAATCTAATTTAAAAGTGACTTTAAGTGATAAAGTTACTAAGTCTAATTTTAAAGTGACTTTTATAAAGTCAATGAAAAATTAGAAAGGAAAAGTGACTTTGGAAATAAATGACTAAGTGGGTCTTTATTAAAGTGGGGTGAATTAAAAAATAGAAAGTGAGATTTAAATGTGCATTTAATCTCAGCCATTGATCTAAATCTATTTCAGCCATTGGATTTAGAGATCACCCAAAAGTCACTTGGATCACCCAAAAGTCACTTGGAGTTATATTAAAGGAGGAAAAGGAGGAAAAGATCATTCATTCTTTCATGAGCAGATTGGGAGAAGGAGAGCAAGAGAGCAAAAGAGATTTCTGGACAAGAAGGAGAAAGAGATAGCAGTTTGGCACACATACTAGGCAGCTCTTCAGCAAAATCAGAACAGCAGAAAGACAAGTAGAACAGCAGCAAGAACAAACAAAAAAAGCTGATTTTTTTGCTGAAAACTGAGAAGTTTCCAGGTGGTCCGTTGGGCTGAAAACGGATAAGTTTGCATGCTGAAAAAATTATTTTGCTGTAATTTTTTGCTGAAATTTTCTTGCTGTAAAAAGACATTTTTCAGAAATAAAGAAGAGCTCTCAAACTGGTTTTCCCCAAGAATTGTAGGGGGTTTTTCCAGGGTCACGTTGACCAAAAATATCAGTGTTTTAATGTGTTTTATGGCTGTTTATTACTGCTGATTTTTATTTCTGCAATTTCCAGCATTCTGTAAATTTTCCAGAATTTGTGTTTTCAGCAAAATTTATTTTTTCCAGTTTGTTGAATGTATGGTTATGGGAAAGGGCATTTAACTACATGGGAGAAATAAGGAGAAACTGAAAACCGGGGTGGGAAAACATAAATTTTAACAATTTCCTGTTGCAATTCCACTTCGGAGCACTATATTCACGTTCAGATCGTCTTTGCGTGGCTCAAGCCTCATCATTTGTAGGTTATGAGGAGGCTGCAGTGGTGGTGCCCCTTTGTCATGTATCCTTCCTATCAGCTTGGGGCAATCTTTTGTTTCATGATCAAACAGAGTGAAATAATTGCATGACGGATGTGTTGGGTTAGTACAATCGTGGGCATAATGTTTTGGTCCTCCGTAATTGTAGTGAATCAACTATCCCCGACCTTTCCTAGGTCCTCCTCCACCTCGGCCTCGTCTGCACCGTTGAAAGCCTGTCCGCGCCATCCCCGCGCTCTGGTCAGGGGGTCGCATTTCTCCTTGTACCCTATAGGTGGGTGTTCTATCCATCATCAACTCATAGCTTTTGTAGTTGTGCTCATCACGCCCTACAGATCTACGGAAGTTGCAGAATAGCTATTGCAGTGTCTGTACAAACTTCTATAGCAAATGATAGTGATCTGTGGCATGTTTTCCTACTACCTGACATATAGCGCACCACAATGCAGGCCCCGCACTTGATATTGCTTGAGCTTCCAGCCTCAAAGGCATTGGTCCTCCTCCTGTAAGGTAGTTCGCAAAGACCGGACAATGGTCTTTGTCATGCCCCTGACTCTTACATTTCAGACACCATACCTCTTCGCGCGTCTCTGGTTGGACTGTTCTATCCTTCTTCAAACTTTGCATCTCAAGGAATAAATTCTTCAACTGCGCATGGATCTGCTAAACCCCCATATTTGGATCTTGCATTGATGTTTCATGTAGTCTCATTGCAATCTCCAAGGCTTCCTCCTGAGCTGTTACCTTCTTTTGTGACAACGCAACTCTTAAGTGTGGCAGAAGTGAGGCCACAAACTACTTGTGATGCTGTCCGTCTATTAGGTTCATGTTAGCTTTGTGGATTGTACACTTCAACCTTTGATTGAGTTCCCAAGGTGTCTCGCCTGGTTGCATCACGATTTATTTGAACCCTACAATCGACTGTGCTTCAGATTCAGGCCTACTGAATTCTCTATTCATTGTTGTCTAGATGTACGCTACTCCAACATTCGGGTTATCATTAGCGTACTTGATATACCAGGTTAGCGCACAATCCTGCAGAGTAACCAATGTCACCTTCTTCATGTTGTAATTTGTAGTGCCTTGATCTTCCCATACATCTTTTACAACGAACCAAAATTGGTCTGGGTCCTCATTCCCCAAGCCTTTGAACAAAGGAAGCTTCACTGAATTTACCATACTGAACTACGGTGGAGGTGGAGGTGGTGTTGGGTCTTCAAAATGTCTTCAAAATGACATCCACTTTCACCTTTATCGTCACCATTTCACTCACATGTCGCAACTCCATAAACAATAACCTTTCATTAGCCACCACTTTCATAAATATATGGGTTAGGATCCTTATTTACCAAAGTTATTTATTTTATGTGTTTAAAGTGAATTTATGATTAAAAACTAGGAAATTAACATGGTTTCATGTATCTATATATGTGGTTTGAGTTTCATGACATGTGTAGGTCATTTGGAATCTTCCAAGGCACCCTTATGTGGTCTCCAATGCTCAAATTCGAATTCCCTTCAAAGGAGATGTGGATAAAGGTCAAAGAAGGATATGTGTCCTATTTAGATTGTAACTCTATGAGGTGTCTCATCATTTCTTATTTGGATTAGAACTCTATGAGACACCTAGGGGATATGTGTCTCATTATGAGCTATTTGGTTGTAACTATATGAGATTTTAGTGGATCTTCATTAAATAGTGTAGCTTCTTATATTTTTGTATAAATATGAGAGCCTTCTCCTTTGAAAGGCATGTGTAAAGTTGGAGAAGTGCTCATGTTTTTAATAGAGAATTTGGAGCTTATACTTGGAGATTTGAAAATTTAGTTTTGCTTGCATATGGAGCTTCTTCACTTGCCATCCTCATACACCATTGGAATGACCATTTAATGATTGTGAGATTTAATTTCTTTTATAGATTAAAGTTCATTTGATTTCTTAGTATTAGTTTTAAAATGACTGTGTAATCTTTGCTTTTCTAAAAACATTTCAATAGGGAATATTTATGTATTTTTTAATTGGATTAAGTTTGAGGTAAGGGCCCATAGTTATTTAGTTTCCTTTCATGTTTTGTTATTTACTTTCTTAGATTAAACTATCAATTCATTGTATAATTGAATAAAGGACCAGGCCAAAAATGTGACTTCAAATTGGGTGATTGAATGTTCAACCTATGCAATCATTGAGCTTTACATTTTCATGCTTTTATATTTGCTTTTAAGATACTCATTTAATTGCATTAACTAATATTCCTAAAGATCATTCTAAGAAATTGATTTAATCATACCTCAAGATTGAATGGTTGAATATTTGTTACATGCAATTATTGAGTTATTTTCTGCACACTTTCTTTGCTTTTCAAGGAGATTAGAAGTTAAAGTATAAATAGTTGCTTACACATTATCTCAAGAAGGTAACACTTAATAATTGAATGTTGGAGTAACTAAGCATACATTAGTTGTTTTTGATTTCACAGGTTAGTTGAATTTCATTTTCATTATTTTATTTCATAGATTAGATGAATTGATTTTCGTTATTTTGTAGTTAGATTGATCTAAACTGAAAGACAATTTCTAGCACATACAGTGCACGCATACTTCACAAGTTTACAAAACCCCCGCTTTGACAAATTAAATGATAGGTAATCACTTTGCCCCAACATTTTGGCACCGTTGCAGGGGAAGTGTGCATAGGAACTAACTTTCATTTTAGAGTGTATTTTATTTGTTTTTGTTTTTACTAACCATTTATGGACAAAGGATCTAGAATGCAACCCAAAGCCTATATTGAGGAATGGTATCAAGAAGCAGTTACGCCACAATATTCATCAATTCTTCCAGAGATCCTTGCAGCAAATCGAAAGGTCAAGTTGATTTCATATATCCTTACAAATAATTAGGTACATTTTTCAAGTTGGGATATGAGCATTTCAAAAATTCTAATCTGTAAATGGCTTCATTGGAAGCATGAATGTACTTAAAAAATAAAAATAAAAATAGTTTTTAGATAGATAGGAAAAATTAAAATAATTTTTTATAGTTTTTAGGATAAATTTGATGTTTTATGGTGCAGTAAGAACCACCCTTTGTAGGAAAAATTTGCAATAAAACAAATGGTTGAGAACAAGGAGCACAAGTGAAGATCACGAACGATAATTTAAGATATGAGATCAAGCCTTTTCATTTTATTTTTGCAAAATTTATAGAAGAATCGATTGAAATCTTGACTATGCTAACAAAATAAATCTCTCAAGTATGCTCTCCTTCTGCACTTCGTGTGACCTGGAGGATCAAAAAAAAGAAATTGCTTTGTTAGTATATCATAAAAAATATTTAGCTACAGAATGCAATTTTACAGCTAACTTCTATTTTCATGATTTGATTTAATTCAATTTGATTTTTCAATAACCTAAAAAATAAAAATAAAATCAAATGCAGTTTCTTTATTAATAAATTGTTTTGTTTTAAATGAAATATATATGTATATATTTTTAATTAAAAAAAATGTAACGCATATAATTAAAAAAAATCAAAACTTATAAAATTTTTATAAAACAACCAACGCAATGACCCATGGCCTTTGAAAAACTTTGATCTCTATAGAGATATCGGTCTTCAGAATGGCTACCTCTATTCTCAGTATAGACAGTGAAGCCAAGAATACTGAGATTTACCAAGAGGGATGAGAAGCTAAGCTTCGTGCTGAGCATCAAAGCCAAGGCTTTGAATTCAACTGGGAGCATCAGTAAGAACTCATGGGCCGTTGTTTTGGCATGATGGACAACACATTATACCGAGCCCAAATTTAGTCACCATAGAAAATAGTCTATTGAAGTTTCCTACCTCTATGTACTTGTAGGAATAATACTGATCTGGCCGGCCGAAGGGGTGTAATGAATTTTCTCCATGGCATATGATGGGTGCAATATCTTAACCTCCATGGCTCGGAGCGTCTCAACCTACACATTCCATACAACATATTGGATCACCATTGCCAGAAGATGCAAAAATTGAAAACATCATTTTGAAAATGCAATTTTCGGCCAAATTAAAACTAGTTTCAGAAAACCAAGACTTGGGTTTTTCTCAGGATAGGTCTAATTAAATAACCCAAAAATAATTTCCTCAATTTTGCAACCATTTGAGAGAAATATGAGATTCTTCGTGACACTATTTCACTGACTGCATGAAAAAATGGATTTAGAATTTAATGCATAAATGGAAGTTGCAGCCATGCAATGGATTTCATTTTCTTGATTTACAGAAGGAAGATCCACCACATATATTTATTTGGTTCTAGCAATTGAAGGAGAAGAGGTTATTAATACAACTGGTGACAGGGATTTGTTTGCCACTAGTTTTCTAGACGCAGATTGTTGCGCACCAAACCACTGTTATCAGTGTAGCAATAATGCAGCCTATCCATACGTAATGGTCAAGCCACAAGGAAAAATCCCTGATTCAACATTGCCTAGTCAACCAGTTAACCCTAAATTAAGACCAACACATATCCATTCCACATTCTCATGGGCATAAAAACATTTTTCCATTTCATCTTTGTCATCCTGGACATATTATGCAATCGTAGCAGTTAGTGAGATAGCAATTCACTCAGTTATAATCAACCTTTTTCTCGCGGATTTGATTTTGAGCAAAACAATTCTTTAGTCTATGCATCCTTTGGGCATTGTCACTTAATCCATTGCATTTCTATCCTATTTTTGGTAGATATATTAAGTGGATCATCCATTGATGGCATTTCGCCAGTGTGAGCAGGCTACTTGTGGTTACTGCATTTTTCTCATATACCTTTTATACATGGAAATTTTCTTTAAAAAAAAGAAACATAAAAAATTTCTAATTTTTCTGAAAGAGGCATTGCAATTATCACTGGATTTTGGCTCCAGTAAACCACAACATTGTTTCTTGCTCTTTGAATTCATTCTTGGTTATTTATTGACTTGGGTTGTTTTTTCAGGATCTTAGCTACAAAAATGTGCACATTCTACAACTGAACAACAATTTTGCAGCTAATAAGCAATTATGCAGCTAGAAAACATTTCTGTAGCTACGCATTTAACTCAATGATCTATTTGTCAAACAATGCATTCTAACCATTTCATCTGCTTACGTCATCTTTCACTATAACATCTGTTCCCATGCCACATTTTACATGACATTTTTCACTGTTTCATAATAATTTCAAAACAACGTAACTTTCTCATACAACTTCGGAATTTGATAATTCAAGCGTCGTTGGAAAGATCTCGATGAGATATACAAAATGAGGAAGTTATTATCAGATTTTGAAACAGTAAAGAATGAAGAAATTTCTGAAAAGAAACAATAGGTTACTTGAGGCACTACTTTCAACACATGTATAAAATCTTTTGGTTTTCTTTCATGAACTTGTTTAATAGTACCAATTCTTATTTTTTTTTATTATGTAAATGTCATTAACAGAGAAATCAATCACCTCTCTATTTTGATAACCTTACAATCCATTGGAGAAGTACTAGTTTTTGCAGGTTCCAGGAGGAAGAACATATGACCATAAACAAATAGTGTCTCTCAAAGACCACATTTATTTCACAAGAAAATGATTAGGGCGGCAACAAAGATGAAACATCAATGCATGAGCACATGCTAATGCATATCAGATCCAGCAGTTGCAAGCCTTTCAGATGCCAGTGTTTCCATTGCATCCATACTCCTACAGTCAATAAAAACTTCATCTCATTTCCTTTGTAGTCGCATTGCATTTCACTTAGTTGGTCAATAAAATTCTCATCTCATATTTTCCTACCTTGCTTTCAATAAATCATAACCCATTTTCATAAAAACATTCAGCTCACATACATGCTGATTTGTCTTTTTAATTTCCATTCACTTGTCATCTTCCTTTCCATTAAATAAATGTTGATCCACTGCAAATTTTTCCATTCATAGTCCTTCAAAATCATTGTTTCATGCTCGCGTTAGATGATGGAGGATTCCTTAAGGCCTTCCTTCTAACAAGCCTTGGCCTATTGACATCGATACAATATCTAGGTCCAAGGCTAGAGTCCTCATTAGTACCTTGAGGCTTGTATGCATTAATGACAGGCTCTCTCGCCAACAATCATGTGAATACATCAATGTCCCTTGATCGTTGGATCTTGCAAGTGGCTCAACATCATCTCATTTATTCACCCTTCAGAAGATGTACTTAGGTACCTTGGCACTTGTTGACATTAATGACGAGTTTTCCTCACATTGGTTAACGACATTCATCAATGGTCAGTAATCCAATGACCTATCTTCATGCTCGACACCGACACATTTATTCACATGACTAGAGTTGTACCATTAGTTTTATAGCCATTGAAGACTATATCATTTCAGCATTTTGCAGAAGATACAACAGATTTAGTAGTAGAAATAAAGAATCCACTTCACAACCTCATCCACCATTTATGCAACCAAGAAGAAAATGAATTCGACATTTCATTCCATGATCCAGAAGCAGCCACACTCTTCAATTTCCATAACATATGCACATTGAAGGTAAGTGAACGTATGTGGTTTTCTAATTTTTAGTCATGCAATTCCTTAAAATAATTAAATTGTAACTTTTGGAAATTCCTCACTTCCTATTTCACATTGTCATATCTTTAGTTGGGGGGAAGGGACATCATTTCATATTCATATATCATACACCATCACACATTTTCATTTCATCCTAACATACTTGTCCGAATCAATTATGATTTCATTATGGTTTAAAAAGTTGTATGATTTGCAAATAATGCCTAAATTATGAGCACACTATATGGCTGATTTTAAAGATGCATCCTTAAATATGTTCAATGAATCTTGCTGCAACAAAAAGAAACAAGGTATTGAAACACAAGAACCAATACCAATTATAATTTGGTTGAAACACAAGAACCAACCAAACATGTTGCAATTCAATGTATGACAAGGAATACTTTGCAAAAATAAATAAAATTGTCAAATGCAAAGTTTAAGGACATATGATATAAGCCAAGATCATTCAAAAGCAAAGACATTGCAAGCAAATCAAAGGAATTAATGCAATATTTGCACGAGGACATGCAATTACTCTAGTTGGGGGGTATGTTGGGTCTTCAAAATGTCTTCAAAATGACATCCACTTTCACCTTTATCGCCACAATTTCACTCACATGTCGCAACTCCATAAACATAAAACCATTCATTAGCCACCACTTTCATAAATATATGGGTTAGGATCCTTATTTACCAAAGTTATTTATTTTATGTGTTTAAAGTGAATTTATGATTAAAAACTAGGAAATTAACATGGTTTAATGTATCTATATATGTGGCCAGAGTTTCATGACATGTGTACGTCATTTGGAAGCTTCCAAGGCACCCTTATGTGGCCTCCAATGCTCAAATTCGAATTCCCTTCAAAGGAGATTTAGATAAAGGTCAAAGAAGGATATATGTCCTATTTGGATTGTAACTCTATGAGGTGTCTCATCATTTCTTATTTGGATTAGAACTTTATGAGACACTTAGGGGATATGTGTCTCATTATGAGCTATTTGGTTGTAACTATATGAGATTTTAGTGGATATTCATTAAATAGGGTAGCTTCTTATGTTTTTGTATAAATAGGAGGGACTTTTGCTTTGAAAGGCATGTGTAAAGTTGGAGAAATGCTCATGTTTTTAATAGAGGATTTGGAGCTTATACTTGGAGATTTGAAGATTTAGTTTTGCTTGCATATGGGGCTTCTTCACTTGCCATCATCATACACCATTGGAATGGCAATCTAATGATTGTGAGATTTAATTGTTTCTATAGATTAAAGCTCATTTGCTTTCTTAGTATTAATTTTAGAATGACTGTGTAATATTTGCTTTTCTAAAACATTTCAATAGGGAAGATTTATGTATTTTCTAATTAGATTAAGTTTGAGGAAAATGGCTCATAGTTATTTAGTTTCCTTTCATGTTCTATTCTTTACTTTCTTAGATTAAACTATCAATTCATTGTATAATTGAATAAAGGATTAGGCCAAGAAGGTGACTTCAAATTGGGTGATTGAATGTTCAACCTATGCAATCATTGAGCTTTACTTTTTCGTTCTTTTATATTTGTTTTTAAAATCCTCATTTAATTTCATTAACTGATATTCCTAAAGATCATTCTAATAAATTGATTTAATCATACTTCAAGATTGAATGGTTGAATTTTTGATACATGCAATTATTGAGTTATTTTCTGCACACTTTACTTGCTTTTCAAGGACATTAGAAGTTAAAGTATAAATAGTTGCTTACACATCATCTCAAGAAGGTAACACTTCATAATTGAATGCTGGAGTAACTAAGCATACATTAGTTGTTTTTGATTTCACAGGTTAGTTGAATTTCATTTTCATTATTTGATTTCCTAGATTAGATGAATTGGTTTTCATTATTTTGTAGTTAGATTGATCTAAACTGGCAGACAATTTCTAGCATATATAGTGCACGCATGCTTCACAAGTTTACGAAACCCCCGAGTTGACAAATTAAATGATAGGCAATCACTTTGCCCCAACAGGTGGTACGGGTGAAGTCGCAGGTGATGGTGGTGAAGTTGGAGGTGGTGTCTACGGGAATCCTTGCCTTATTAACTGAATAGAAATTTGCGGAGAAACCTACGCTATTCCTTCTTCGTCACCTCGTGGAGGTGAAATCAATAGACTATAGTCAAGATCCATTTTTCCTTCGTTTTTGTAAGTTTTTCCTCTTTGTGTAGCCCCAAACATCAAGGTAGCTACATAACCCATTTTTTGCACAATAACATTTTAATCCAGGTATTCAAAGATTTTATGTACTTACCTCGTGGTCCTTTGAAAAAGCGTCGCTCCACCTTGCTGTAGCTAACTGAGGTGTCGACTAAAAATTCAGTTACAAATCCTCCTATGACATGATTGAGCCAATGATCGACAGTGCGGGCGATCTTATCCTCCAATGCTTCCAACCTTCGCACTAGCTCCGCAGTCCACACAATAGGACCGTCAAGTTTCCACCTTCCTTGGCTATCTGCTAGATTCGTGATCCGCTCGTATAGCTCAACCAAAAAGGAGGAGAAAAAGATCTCATGGATCTATGTATACAGGTACCTGTCCAACCACTATTCCTTTGTCAGTTGTGGGTTTCTGTTCTCCTGCGCTGCGAATTCATGGATTTTCCTCTCCAACCAGTCTCCATTCTCTTTCTTAGTTGGATCCCACTGATATGACATCACACATCTCTTATGCAGATTCTGGTCCTGGCAACGAAACCATTTTTTGGCTTGAGGGGCCCTGCCCTATGTCCTAAACGTTAATTAGCCAATAAATCCCTACACCACTGGCCCTTTCGGCATCAGCCCGTGGAGTATCCGATCGAAGTCTCACGTGAAGTAGTATGGGGGGACACTGGAACCAAGTTTCCACACCCTGAGATGGTCGTGATGTCGGTTAATTCCCTTTATTCCTATCTTCGCGCAGGTCACTTTGCTCTAGGGCTTGGCAGACGAGGCGTTTATTCCGTCCCTCAATACCTCCACGAAAGGGTACAACTGACCTTCGCGCATCCCTAACCCTCGATCTAGACACTTTCTCTCTACTAAGGCAGCGTACCATGCAGATTCATTAACTATTCTAAGTGTCTTACTTATCTTATTAGATACTCACAGTCAGCACCGCGTAAACAAATATTCTTATATGCATTCAGTTATCCAACATAATCATACACATTCGCGCATAACATAAGTATTATAAAGGAAATTCATACATAAAATGGTAAGATGCATTAATTGGAACAAAGATAGAAATTGTAGAATACTTCTCTTTATTGATATCTTCCAAGTGATTACAGACTCTATTCACCCTGAGCACACAACTGCAGGGTTCCACGCACTCAGCTATGGATTTCCATCCTAGGCCTCTGCGCACTCAGCTACAGAGCCTCTGCCTACACTATGACCTGAAACTTAGAATTCTTACTTCAAAGCTATGACTCTCTTACATGATTGGTTTTTTCTAAGTACTTAGAGCTTAACTCTTTTTATACAATCCCATGGTCCGCGGACCATGGGTAGATCTCTTATAGCCGACTTTACTTTACAAAACTAAGGGTGGACAACCCTTTGTGACTTATGACACCTTCACGCTCCGCGCCTACAAAATGCAGAGTATTTACAAGTTTATTACAAAATTTGACCGAAACATGGGCTTTTAGCCCCAAAACTATCCTTTGGGGGATCCCACTCCCAACAAGAACCAAGTCATTTTTGCCAAAGAATTTTTCCAAAATATCATGTTTTTTCCATTCATTCGCCATTGACAGATTGTTTTTCCTGGAAACAGATTGATGTTTCCTTAGGAAAAAACATTGCTGCAACCAAAATCACAACTGTTGTAACTTAAGTCATTTATTATTTTTCAATAAAATGTTGTTTGTTTTATTATTTCTCTTATGTTTTTATATTTCAGGTGTTATTTACTTCAAAGTCACTTCTTTTGTTCCTTCATCAAAATAAAAGAAGGAAGTTATTAAGTTTCACGCTGATGCTCCACATCTATCCTTTTATTGCCTAGTCTTACCAAGTATATGGTTGCTTCAGATCTTATGTCAAATCTTATGGTAAGTATTTTTAGGAATGATTCATTCTCAATTCCTCATTATTTTGTAAAGTGACTATGACTGTTGGATAAATAATCCTTCTACATGTCACCTTGCTAAGATCACCTATTGAGTTAGTTTTTGGGAGGGGTTTCCACAATCATACTTGATACTTTATGCCTAAAAGCTTAAAATGGTATGGGTAGTTTTGAGGTTGTAACATGCAACAATGGTACTATTGGATAAATAATTCTCGAGTCATAATTGTTCCCTAAGTCACATTTATTGTTTCCTTCGGTCGCAATTGTTGTTCCCTTAGGTCATAATTGATATTCTCTTAAGTCACAACTACTGTTTCCTAAGTCACAATTGTTGTTTCTTTAGGTCCCAGTTGCTATTCCCTTAAGTCACAACTATTGTTCCCTAAGACAGTTGTTGTTCCCTTAGGTCACATTTGTTTTTCCATTAGGTCATAGTTGCTGTTCCCTTAGGTCACAGCTGCCATTCCATTAGTTCACAATTGTTGTTCCCTCAGGTCACAATTGCTGTTGCCTTAGGTCATGGTCGTTGTTCCTTTAGGTCACAGTTGTTGTTCCCTCAAGTCATAGTCACTGTTCCCTTGGGTCACAATTGTTGTGTCCTAACTCATAGTTGTTGTTCCCTAAGTCACAACTATTGCTCCCTCAGTTATAACTGTCGTTTCCTAGGTCACAACTATTGTTTCTTAAATTATAGTTATTGTTACCTCTATCACAACTATTATTACCTAAGTCATGATCATTATTACCTCAGTGACAGCTATTTTCTCCTTGGTAAATGGGAGATACTTTTAATATTCTAGGTCCTCTTTGAGATAATGATTGGGTAGTCAATTTATCTTTGTTTATCTATAAACATAATCTTATTTTTAAGGAATAATTATACAAATATGATTTCATCATGACAACTTTCAACTTTCCTAATTTGTCAAGTCCCTGATCTTGTAAAATTTATGATGATGACCTCAAAATTGTACTTAAAAATCTTTCTGTCACTATCTAATGAAATGTTCCTCATACCAACATTAACAAATCAAAATATATTTATCAACAATCATTTTAAGTTTACTAATTTTTGAGAAGAAAAATTGCCCAAGTTGAAAATAGCTACTAGAAAACTTTTTACACCATCCCTAGCTCTTAAGGAGCTGTCCTGCCACACCATTTATTAAGTAATGTTTTTCTGATTAATAATAACCGTAGTTAAAATTTAAACATAAATAATCAACTGGAGGATAGGAGTTCTCATCATGAGTCAAACTACCATGATCATAGGTTCTAATAGAGTGACATTACCACTATTGGTCACCAAGATAGGGTGATGGCCTTCGGTCGTAAAGCTCAAGGAAAAGAGGTCTCATCACGAGTTGACTTGTTCACTTTTGTTAGGTCTTGTGAATGGAATTGTTATTAACTAGTTACCAATCCAGAATAATGTTCTTCAGTAGACATCTAATTAAATTGAAATGCTTTTGTAACTATGTAATTATTTCTAATAGATGGGACACTGACATCTTAATGGTTTAAAAATACATCCCTGTCGAGGCTGTGGATGCCTGTTGGAAGTAGTGGCCATGCCTATGGTATAGAAGTTAATTCAATACTATGATCTACTTGGTTACCTTGTTTTCTCAAAACTAATTTCTGATAAAAACCACTGTTGCACATATAAGGTTTTTTAGAACTCATGGTTCATGGGGTAATATTTAATGAGTTCTTAGATGATGATGGTTATGGTTTATATCTATTAACGAGTTCTAAATATTTACATGACATGTCAAGGATGAAAATTTTAGGATATTTGAGATTTGACATTTTATATAATCTAATCTATTATTCCTTTATTCTACATGTTTCATATCTTTAACCAAAGATAATTGCTTTTACCAATGAGTTACCATTTATTCGTAGCTTAACTAAACTACTATTATTTTGGGGTAGAATAAAGAGGCCTAATGTTGATTTCAAAAGATGGTAATTGGTCATATCTTGAGAAGCAAAGACCAATATAACTAATTATCACATTTTTTGTGCTCATAACAACTGAAGCTTATGGGTATAGGGAATGCATATTGTTATCATCATTTTTACCCTCAGTTATATTCCCTTCTTATCCATTTTATCCCATGACATTCACAACATGATTATGTCACTTTTATATATAATGAGGTAATTGAAGTGATGAATTAATAAGTAAGGATACTCATGAAATGTGTTATAGAAACCTTGATGACAAGGCAACTAATTAGTTTGGGGGAAGGAAACCTTGCTACACTTTATGATTACTTTCTTTCAAATTGCATGGATTCCATCTTTTGCATCACTTTCAACATAAGCTCAACCTACATTAGCTTCCACAAATGTCAGTCCATAAACACCATTCAACATTTTTATGGAGGTAAAACGTGAGGTAAAATAGAATAAGTTTTTGGTTTATTAAAAGTTTAGGAGAATGTTATGAAAAACCACTGAGCATTATTGACTCATATTTTTCAACCATTATTTCTCCTTTTTTACACAGAATATTTCAGTTTGGGGGAGTATTACTTTCATTAATCTATTTATCATGACCATGCCATTAATATTATTTATCATCCATAGATCTCCTTATTCATTCTCAAAACCTCCCTTATTCCATGTTATTATATACTAAGCAAATATTTCAAAAATGATTGTAGAAACTACCTCAATTTGTTTTCTAGTATAGCATGAGGGCATGCTAATTTTCTAGTTTAGGGGAGGAGTTCTTATGAATGATGGATGTTTTCTCCTTTCTTCCTCATTTAAGGCATAAAATTTCAATTTTATACAATGCAAAAAATATTTGCGTATATATTTAAAACCGCGAACTGGATTCTTGTGATTTTTGGATAATAATAAGGTATCTTTAAAATGAACAAACCCAAAAAATTTCAAGCTAAACTAGTTTGTAAGACTCTAGAAATCATGCACTGTCATATACAACCATTCTTCTTATATCTCAGGATTTATGGATCATATGGCTCTGATTTAGGGAGTGCAAAGGTATTAATATAGTAGAAATCTTCCTGCAAAATTTTAGTAAGATTTGATTTGTAGAATTGAGACTTCTGTGATCTGTCATAGTTATAAGAATAGCTTCTGCGTAAATCACATAAAAACGACCTTTGTCGACGCGTTTCGAACCAACTAGTGTGGTTCATCGTCAGGACAAGTTGAAGACCCAGATCTGGCCTAGCAATTTAAATACACTGAGCAGAGACTCCAACGGCTATAAAACGGCTAACTTTGACCATTTCACTAATAATAATGTTAAATTTATTAATTTAAGTTGGGCTAAGTCTTAGGGTCAAAGTTAGCCGTTTTATAGCCGTTGGAGTCTCTGCTCAGTGTATTTAAATTGCTAGACCAGATCTGGGTCTTCAACTTGTCCTGACGATGAACCACACTAGTTGGTTCGAAACGCGTCGACAAAGGTCGTTTTTATGTGATTTACGGAGAAGCTATTCTTATAAAAAGATTTGATTTGTTGTTTTTGAGAAAATGGTTAATGAAGTTTGTTGTTACTTGTATCATATTTTGCTACAACTTCATATATATATATGGTTGAAAGTAAATTTGCAAATTGTTACAAATTCACCAACATTGTTATATTTGAAAAACTATTGTTTTAAAGAAGAATTTGCGTAATAAAAATTTTGTTCCATCAATATCATGAGTTGGAGTAAGCATTTTGATTAATGTATTATAAATTAATACATAGGCATTGGGTTGCATGAGGACATGCAACATGTTAAGTTTGGGGGAGATGTTGAGTCACTAATTTGTCATTATTATTATCACTTCTTAACATCCATTTCTACTGTTCTTTTATCACATTATTCATCATAATTTATCATATAATTCCATTTCATTATGCTCTTGTGTATAGGCAATATTTGTTCTCCATTTTTTTAATAAACTGATGATTATTACTCATGATTTTTCCAATGATGGTTTATTAATTTGTTATAAAATCACTCACCATTTTAGCCTCCATGATCTCTTCCAGTTTGCAAATTTGATCTCCAACTCATAATCAAATATTCCAACTAAAGAATTCATTGGGATAAAAGGTGACAATTTTGTGTTAGATGTTTCGGAAAAATGAAGATGAATCTTGAAAATCCAAGACACGGGTTTTGTGTAGAATGGACCAAATTAGTTTTCCAATGAGAAATTTTCCAAAAATCGTCCTGGATTGAGAGAAACACAAGGTTTTCTGAGGGTGATTTTCTCATATTTGTTGTTGTGGCCGTTTTCCAAATTCTTCCAATTGCAATACCAAATTCGACTTGTTCTAGCTGAATCATGATGGGGAGATATTTCAGATCCGATCTTGCTGATCAATTTGTTTTGGACAATTCAAAATTTTAATGAAAATTAGTTTGTAATCAATTTAGTTGTAATTTTACCTTGCCCTCTAGATGAAAACATAGATCAAAGAGAGGAGGATTGTTATCGGGAAATCTAGTGTCCACTCGGAGCTGCTAGTCCCACTAAGACTGGTAGCTATCTTAGAAACAAACAAACTAAAACTACTTTCGCTTTCCTTTATGAGAATTAAATAAGAGGGGAACGAAGGACACCAACCTCAGTCTTGTGCTTGGTTCCTTGTTTGGTTCCTCTCCCTTCTGACAGATCCTTGCCACTCTTCCTTCGTCTACCCAGCTTCAAAGAGCACCTATGGAATCAAAGCAGCATAATACTATCGAACAACAGAGATCTACAGTCATAAACAATATAGGACCAGATATATATTGACCACACCAATGTATATATCATCAAACATACAAGAATGTGGAGGAAAACTTGAATAGATTTATTAATATCAAGAATAGCAAAGAGGATTACAACCAATTGTTTTGACCCAAAATCATCCTCCCAGCATGAAAGCCCTTCTTCACCTCATGAAAAGCTTAGATCACCCAACACTATGATGTTGCACCAAGAAACCAACAACACTTCCTTACAAGATACACGATTCCAGCCTCTGGATCTCTGTGATGAGGGATCCATATATAGATGGCTGCAGAGGGGTGAGTTAGCTTCTGGGTTTTTGATTAGTGTTCTCTCTCTAGTAGTTCTTGATTCCACTTGGAGACTGATGATCTCTTACTCATCCCTGGGTGAATTCAGAGAGGCAAGTGTCACAGGAGAAGTTTCTGAAAGATTCCCTGATCATCCACCTTGAAAAATGTCTCTGCCATTTGTCAACTCTCGCCCATCGCACCCTACAGAAGGGCTTTCCAATATGCATCGCACTTTTTACACTGAGCAGGTGAGATGCATCACACCCTCTGCACTGGGCAGTCTGTATGGTCCAGTTTTGACCAGTTCTGAAGCAGTTTTCTGTGGAGAACTTCTAGGGAGATGATGGAATCAGCTGACCTTGTTCCTTTAGGATGTGAAGCAACACTTTAGGGACTTAGAGCACTTGGGTTATAGACAGTATATGATTGGGTTACAGTGCCAAAAAATGTTAAACATTTTCCCCCTAAAGCATGAGGTCGTTAATCTTTTTGATGTCGGGGAAAAGCTTTATCATGAGGCGAAGTTTTTTCGAGCTGGAAGCGACCTGTAATAAGATACAATACAAAACATTATCTCATAATATTTTTCATGATCTAGCTGAGGCAGGCATTCCCATGCTCAACTTTATAAATTCATTTTCATGTACATAGGACAGACAACCGTCTGTGTAGCAGATTGATGATTTAGACGGAGTCATCATCATTTGATTCGGATGATCATCTGTTTAGCAATGATGTACATTTGATGTTTTTATATTCCTAAATATATCACAACTCAGATGGATGAAACTAGATCCGAGGTCTTCAAACTCGTTCAATCTTCACTCGGAGTACAAGTCGATCCATGTGAAAATGTTTTGGAGTTGAACATGGAAAGATATCACCTGATTACTAGCCAATGATGTAAGCTATTAACAAGCACAAGAGGAATCACTGATAATGATGATGACCCTCAAGGTACTACAGTATAATTCACATGGTGTGAAAAAGGGACTTGGTGTCAAACACCATGCAAAATCTTTCGGTCGAAGGCCATTGATGTAAACATATCGCCGGAAGTGAGAAACTTGCCATTGAGGCATGCAAGCTTCAAAGTACTGAAAGGGTTGTTCCTAGGTCGACTTCTTGGATAATGAGCTGATGTCGACAAGAAGTGACCCGTCATAGGAGGGTCTTAATGAATCCCACATCTACGACACGGAACGGAGCAAATTATTTTGTGGAGGTGAAAACGATCTGTTGATACAAGGTTCAGGGTGGCGGTCATGAAAGAATGGAGCGTGAATGTATTGCAGTCGATGAGACAAAGGTGAATTTTCTAAGCGACTTCTCTTGAACATACCGGAAACACTGAAATGGATCGGTAGCATTAATCCCAAAGATGGATGGTACGATGGACCAATGGTGATATGACCGGTGAATGGAATAACCCAACATGACTCGGATTGAGTGAAAGTGTCATGTTCAAGAGCGACTTGCTACCAATAAAGTTTCTTCAAGTTTTCTTCCCAATTTTCCCCAGTCATTGCTGACCAGTACCTCTTTATTTTTATCAAGCTTGAGGAGGATAACATATGCTTGTTCTATAATCTGCCCTTCGGGCGAACCCATCGCTATGTTTTAACGAGCCTAGCGACAGTGAAACTCGTTCTCGTCCATTTGGACAAGTTTGTTGCTATCGATTTTAATGAGTTTAACGACAATGATAACTCGGTCGTTTTTCAATTTTAGAGAGTCTCACAAGGGACGGAAAGGGAACTCCAATAATCCTTTTTTGTAATATAATCTCTTAAGTCCGAAAAAGTATAAAATAATATGAAAGGATGAATTTTCGATAGTTTTAACGAGCCGAACAAGACAAGCGCTCGATCTTTTTGTGTAATAATCCCTCAGGTCCAAAAAGATTAAAATCTAGAGGAGGGATAGCACTTCCGATGAATTTAAAGAGTCGGAGAGGCCAATCACTCAACAATCTTTTCATATTTTACGAGTCAGACGAAAAGAGGTTAAAGGAGACTCGTTTTTTGAGGAATGAGTGATGATTTCGGGTAGCAGCTAATTCTAGGTAAGGTTTGGAATTTTCCAATCACAGCAGTGTCACAAGGATGTCTAACAGAATCACTCGTCACATATGTTCCTCAAAAAAGGGGTAAACAGTCAAATGGAGGCGTATGATCAGCTAAAACATAGTGGAGGTGATGATGAGAACACAACCAAGGCTCAAAAGCTAATGATAATGCATTCACAATGGTTATTTATTGGAGATTGGTTCATTTTTTAATGAGCTTAAACTCTGGGGGAAACATTTGCTCATTTCTTAGGTTTAATTTTTAACGAGCTTGAACTTCACATAAAAGTTGCTCATGATAATGGTAATTGATTATTTGATTCACCATTAACACTTTGTTCTTTCAAAGGTCGTACTATCTGTTCAATTGCTTCATAAAACCGATTAGAAATGAAAACATATGCTTGAAAAATGAGTTAAAAACACTAATACCTTACTTGAATTACATGAATAGTAATTTAAGTGGATTTTACCTCTCATTTTACCATTTCATTTGAACTTGGTTTGTTGGAGCTCTAGAGGTGCTTTTCCCCCCTGATTTTCACTAGCTGATTCCAGGAGATTCTATGGATGATTCTCGGTGTCGTCTGGACTAGGTAGGAGCTAAACCTGTGCTCTTTAGTTACATTCTTTCCTTTTTGAATTCTGAGCATGTTTCCCTAATTTGGTGAGCCTTTGGGGTTTGAACAATTCGACTTGGCCCCATCGCACCCTTCCTATATCGAAAGGTGTGATGCATACTGGACTTGTCACTGGCCAGTCAGTACGCATCGCTCCTAGTACACTGCTGGGGTGTGATGGGCGCAAGGAGGGAATCTTTTGCACTATCTTCTCATGGAATTTTTTCCTGGTTTTTGCCAAATTAGGACCCTAACTCTTCTCTTGTTTTTTTTCAGAGATTCATCGGAGCAAAATGGTTATTACATGGTGAGAACACGAGCATGAAGAAGAGGACATGGTTGCTTTACATGATCTCGGTACAGTAACTGCATTGCGGAACTGTGGCCTGCTCAAGTTTTTTCACATCCCTAGCATGAGGCAACAAATCAACTTGTTGCAGTATTTCCTCGATGCATGGGATCCTACCAACTAGGTGTTTCAGATCAGAGGCAAATCCATCCCCTTGACTGTCGTGGACATCTATTTCTTGACCAGTTTATCAAGGCGTGGTGCTCCTCTCTCATTATCAGGTTCCGCCCGTGGGGGTGAATCCGTGAGAGATTACATTCGCCGATACTACAGAGAAGGATCTCAGACGAGTAGGGATGGCAAGATCAACATCCGAGATTTCACTAACCGGTCCTTGAGGACCATTCTATTCACTTTTGCTAAACTGGTTGGCATTGTGGCTCTTCACATGGCTAATAGGTCTTATATGCAGTATGCCTTGGAATGCCTTGAACCGAAGGTGTTCAACTGGTGTGATGTAGTACTCCCTGTGATGAAAGAACAACTGATCAAGGTGAAAAGTGGAAGATCCAAGAATTTTGGCTATGGTTCTATTTTGACCATTTTCACCTTGGAAAAGATCCCACTGATGCAGCTGCAGTACATTTCAATTGGTTTACCTCCACTGACTGAGCCACGGATGCAGAGATGGGTTGACCTCATGGCCCGACATGTTGGTTGGTCCCAGATTTCTTTCTCTGACACCTTCTTCGAGTGGTTCAACCGCCAGGAGATGGTTTATGCCGAGTGTCCATATGTTGGTATGGATTTCTGGGATGACTCAGATTTGGTGCTATCGGCTGGTGAGCAGTGGGGTGCTATAGGTAAATTCTTTGACCATATCTCTGTTTATTGTTTTCATAATGTTCTTATGTTTTCTTTAATCAAGGCTAATTAAAACTCATGTGCTCATGCAGACACTGGACCAGTTCGACCAGCAGTACGCCTGAGAGTGCCAGCTACCACTCCAGCAGGAGAGGCTGTGGGGAGGGCCATCCTTTGCGACCTTGATGTGGCCGAGACTCTTTCAACATTGTAGGATCAGGTTGAGGGTCTCACTCTTGGTATTCCGAACGTGAGGACCGACGAGCTGCCTCTGAGGTTGTAGCGACATACCACTGGTGTGCTGAGTCGATGGACTAGGCTTTTACGCATGATTGCACAGGCAATGACTTGTTATCACCAGCATCATTAGACTAGGGTGCCCCCTAGCATTTTGAGTTTTGAGTCATTTGACTGATTTTGTCTTGGTTACAGAACATTATGTGTAAATAAAAAACAATTATATATATATTTTTGATTTTCGGAGCTTTATTTTGGTTAAGTTACATGATCCTGATGCAAATATTGATGCAATGCTTTTTATATATGTTGCAAATGTCTATATAACACATAATTTGCCAATGAGTTTATTAATGTGTTTAAATTTATTGAAATATGTTAATATTGAATAGAATCAAACTGTCTTTCCAAAATCTTGACCCTTAGGAACATGCGGTAGATAGATGGATTCCATACAGAGTAGATACCAGTGAGTTGTAGAAATACAATGCATTGTATTTAGCGATATTGTTCGTTGACCGACCAATACAGAACCCTTTGAAACTTACTAACTCACCACCGGGATCGAAGATGGCCTAGGCCGCAGAAGATAGGTTCTGCGAACTACGACTCGCTCCATCGGCATATCCAACAAATGGTTCCAATAGGTTTGACATCTGCAACAAATGAAAAAAGTGTATTACCTAACCAAAACAATTTCCCTTAGCGAAAACAAAAATGTAACAAAAGCATAGGGGTTACTACGCTGAGTTAAGCATAGTAACACTTGAGGTACAACCCATTGTGAGGTTGTGCTAGTGGAATCCCATCATAATCCACCAACTCGTAGGCTCCTTTTGCTAATACACATTTAACAAAATAGGGGCCCATCCATAAAGACTTGAACTTACCTGCTCCCAACTTATCAGACTCTTGGTCGTAAAGTAAGACCAGGTCACCTTTTGAGAAGAAGGTTTGACATTTTTGTCGAACTACGTTTTGACTCGTTTCTTATGGGCTTCATTAGCCGAAATGGCATTATGACGGGTTTCATCCAATTGGATTAATTCCAAGAAACGAGCCTCTTCTTCTGAAGTTCCGGGGAGAAGGTCGATTGCGAGCTTGAGGGACGAGATTTCACACTGAACTGGCAAGATCGCTTCCAGACCGTACACCAGTTGAAAAGGTGTAAACCCGGTCACATTACTCATCGATGTCCAGTATGCCCACAAGGCTGAGTACAGGATCAGGTGCCAACTCCAATTATGGACTCCAATCATCCTTTGCAGCATGCGCTTGAGGACCTTGTTGATTGCCTCAACTTGTCCATTAGCTTATGGATAATATGGAGTAGAGCTGTCATTGGACATTCCTAATTTGGCAACCAACTCAACCATCATGTGATTGCGAAAATGTGATCCATGATCTGTGACTATGGCCTGTGGAACGCCGAATCTGGAGACTACGTGATTGAAAAAGAAGAGGGCAGTCATTTCACCGCTGTTGTTTAATGTAGGCATCGCCTCGGCCCATTTGGTAAAATAGTCTACTGCGACTATGATATACCCATGCCCCCCGGCCGAGGTGGGGTTACATGTCATGAAATCTATGACCCATTTGGTGAATGGCCCAACAACAAGTACTGGTTGCAGAGGTGCGGGTGGTCTTCTAGTTTTGGAATCGAAGATTTGATAGGCATGGCAACTTTTAATTGCTGTTATGAAATCTCTGAACATTGTTGGCCAGAAGTATCCTGCTCGTAAAATATTTTGTGCCGTAGCATATCCAGATTGATGCCCCCCACAAGCGCCTGAATGACAATCATTCAGGACTTTTTCAACCTCCTCATGGGTGAGGTACCTCCGCAGAACTGTATCAATACCACGTCGGTAAAGTGTATCACTGATGATCACGTAGTCTTTTGCTTGGTATCGAATCCGTCGTTGTTCCGAGTGTGAGGTATTAGAACTATATGTTTGGGTTTGGAGATAGATTATTATATCTCGATACCATGGATTGCTTGAAGATATCAGAAACAAAGATTCGTCCATGATTGCTTCTTCTGATGTTGCATCGTTGGACGACGATGGGAGATCACATAGTAATTCCACGATTACTAGGGCTTTCTTTGATTTGGATTTTTTGAATTCTAGATCAAACTCTTGTAAAATCGCTATCCATTTTGAATATTTTCCCCCTAGCAACTGTCGCGACAATATATAAGTCATGGGGTTGCAATTTGATAAAATGGTAGTTTTTCTGAAGAGGACATAGTGTCAAAATCTCTGTATCGCTTGAACAACTGCGAGAGCTAGATTTTCAACATAGGAGTACTTCATTTCTGTATCATTTAAGTTTAAGCTTAAATAATATATAGGATGTTCAATTCCATTGTCTTCTTTAACTAAAACCATCACTATGGTCGTATCCACTGTAGCCAGATACAGGTTAAAGTCTTTTTGATAATCAGGAGCGTACATTAATGATGATTTTGTTAGGGATTCCTTTAGAGCATCAAAGGAAGATTGCGTGACCTGGTCCTAGATGAAGGGTACTTCTTTTTTCAATAGACAAGTATAACCTTTAGCAAGTTCAGCATAATTTGGAATGAACCTCCTCAGAAAGTTTACTTTCCCTTGGAGTTTCTGAATCTGAAGCAAATTTGAAGGTGGAGGCAAATCGATGATTTCTTGAACCTTACATGGGTTGAGATGAATCTCATCCTTTGAGACCACAAAGCCAAGTAAATGACCAGAACTGACACAAAACACAAATTTGTGCGGATTGAGTCGTATCTTGTAGTGTCGGCAACGTAGAAATATCGCTCTCAAATGCTGCGGATGATCGGTCTGCTTTTGCGAATGAGCCGGAAGATCGTCAAGATATGGTTGAACGATGTTCTTGATGTCGTGGAAGGCATAATTTGTTGCCCTTTGAAATGTTGCCCCTGCGTTCTTTAAACCAAAGGGTAGCTTGCGATATGTGAATGTGCCCCACAGACAAATAAATGTAGTCTTTGACTAGTCCTATGGGTGGATATTTATTTGATTATACCCAGAATATCCATCCATAAATGAAAAGATTTCACATCTGGCGGATTCATCAATTATTTGGTCAATGAAGGGTGTAGGGCAGTTTTCTTTTGGAAAAGCTTGATTTACATCCCTATAATTGACGCACACACTAATCATTCCTTGTTTCTTCATTACAGGAACAATATTCGACACCCAATCAGTTAGAGGAACCGGGTAAATAAAACCAGCATGGAGAAGTTTTTCGACTTCTGCCTTGATGGCAGCGGCTTTCTTGGGGTGCACCTGCCAGAGCCGTTGTCATTGTTGGAAATAATACTGAGAGGGGGGGTGAATCAGTATTATCTAATTCTTTTAATAAATCTTCCTTATTTGTTCTTTGAATTAGTTTTGCATGTCAGTACCATAAAATAATGAGCATGAACAAAGAAAACA
>APFE030416917.1:72594-110447 GCA_000404065.3 Pinus taeda
CTGGATACATCTTAATTTCATGTTCAACTATGCTTGAGTCAATGCTTGGCATTTCATCATATGACCAAGCAAAGACATCTCTAAACTCGCGAAAAAGAGCGCAATATACTTCCAGTTCTGAAGGAGAACAAGATTTTCTGACATGAATATTCTCTACAACATTTGTTTTGGTCGAGATATTTATGGCGATAGTCTCTTCAATATTGGATAGGTTTCACTCAGAATCCACTGTATTTACAGTATTTGACAGAAAGTCAAAAACTGATGGATGATCAAGTTCACTAGAAGTATCTTTCTTACAATTCGGAAGATGGGAATGATGGTGGTAATCTTCCCATGGCGCCCTGTCAATCATCATTGACTTAACAATTCCTTCGTCTGTAGAATGTACTTGCGACCAAGGATCTGAAGGGGTGCCATATTATTTAGACCTATCTATCCACACACTTGATGAGCATTGATTTGGGCTTGCCTCCCATGCCAAAAACATTGATTGCTACAATATTTATATTGGGATTGTAGGAAATATTTGGAGATGATCCAAGTTAAAATCATTTTCGGACATCTTTTGAATAGAAGATATCATGTTGCAGGTTCCTACCGTTGCCACTTCCGCCAAATTGTTTGGAGGCGGTAGGGAAAAAGTTCCCATTAATGTGGGGTATTTTAGTAGGCCTACTCCGATATTTTGAAGCGAATGAGGGCTTCCATGGATCATTGGAATGCTTCCCGTAACTTGTGAACTATTGGGGAGAAAAGTTTGTTGGTCGACGACCGTAATTCCTCCTTGGAAGGGAAATGCAACCTTCCTGAAGTACGTCGACACAACGACGACCATAGCATATATCCAAGGCCTTCCTAGTAGGATGTTGTAATCGAGGTTTCAGTCAATAACTTCGACATCAATTTCTACTATTTTGCCCCCCAGTTCGACTTGCAAGTTACTCAATATCCCATATGGGGTGTATGTTCGTCCATCAAATGCTTTTAATGTCGTCGATGACCGTGACAAGGGTGGAGATCCTAAAGTTTTCCAGCAACTCATTGACATAATACATTTAGATGCCCCCTCATCAATAATTGTTTGATGAACAGTTTTGTTGAGGGGTTTCACTTGAATAAGGAAAGCTAGTTGAGCTGGTAACTGGGGGTCATATCCTTTGTGATTAAAGGCTACAAGATTGGAATCCGTTGGGTCAATCCCACCTATTGCTGATAATAAAGCTTGCTTTTGGGAGGGGAAATTTTGAAGTACCTCAAGTGTCGACATAGCGGACGGTGATTGGGCCAAATCCTCCAATATATTATAATGCTATGCTGCTCTGGCACGAGGATTAAACGTTGATTTGTGTACTACTCCCTTTGGCAGTTTTATCATTAATTCAAGAGTGATGGGTGGCACAACTTCGGTTGAAGTTGTCGTCGAACTACTAGGTTGATCATTATCCTTGTTGCTCGACATCTGTGGATTTTCGTAATCTTTATTCCTTGTCGATATCAAAGCATCATTTCGCTGCTTCGAAACATACAACATTTGCACTTGGGACGGGGAAGCATTGTCGCTAGCAACCAGATTTGTTCCTGGGTTCAAAAACGGATCGGTCAATACTGCCGAGGTTTTTGAAGTCTTGAAGAATTTTCTAAGCTCAACTTTATATGGACACTCTCTAGTCCAATGATCCTCATCGCATATAAAGCATGGATGATTTGGTTTCCTATCTCCAGAAGCGTTTGCAGAAGATTTTTCAGGAGATGACTCCTCCTGTTTCTTCTTCTTCCCTTTCTTTTTCTTCTTGCCTCCTGATTGCTTGTTTTCTTTGCCTTTGTCAGTTGACACGACATTTACTTCCAAGGTGAGAAGTTCTTCATTTGCATTTTGACTTGAAACTGTACGAGCCTTCTTTGATGTAGCCTTTACAGTTTTTGTGCTAGTCGTACCTATCACACCATCGCCGTCATGAGAGTCTTTGTTTGATTTAGGAGGGGGAGGAATGGAAAATTCCAGTCTAGGAGCATCAGTAATTTTACCGTAGAGTGTGCCAGACTGAGTATAGATCAAGTCTAGATATTGTGCACGAGCAATAACTTGCTCTTTAGTGATGAATCCTCCCTTTGCCACATCTTTTGTAATAGAAGGTAACAATGACTTACTAAACCATTCAACCAACAACTAACCAGGAACATATGTTTTTACCATTCTACGACGACGCCGCCACTCATGAATATGATCGGATATGTGAGTGGCCATCGTTTGTTTGAAATTGGTAAGCAGTTCTTTTCCCATTTCGTACCTTATGGGTAACTGAAAATGGGTTAAAAAGGTTGTGGCTGGGGTACTGAAGTTATCAAACGAAGCTCTAGGCAATTTGATATACCATTTTGTTGCTGAACCGGTTAACGTTCGCTGAAAAAGGTGAAGCCTGATCAAATCATCATTGTTAGTGTTTGATGAACACCACAGGTGAAAGGTCATCACATGATTCGACGGGTCTTCACCCAGATTTCCATTAAATTTAGAAATATCTGACGGAAGTTTATGCGGAATCGCCGACCACCAAGGGGCGTAAGCAATTGGATTGTTCGTTAGTCGATTTAGATCTGGTAACTCTAAAGTTGCCACGAAAGGAAACTGTTGATTCAGGTTCGGTGAAGCATACCCAGGATAAGATGGGATCACTTGAGCAGTTGGCCTTTACATACCAGCATAATGCATTTGATGCTGGTAACTTTGGTAAGGTTGATGGGCATGACCATTATGATATGGTTGATGTTGACCGTTTTGAATGTACGGCTGCCCATTACTTGCAAAGATTTGTTGTTCAGATCCTTGGTAAGCTCGTTGGAATTGCGGTTGTTGGTATTGCACTAGCCATGGTTGTGAAGCCATGAGCTGTTGCCCAGTACTGACTGTTTGACCAAGATGGGGGGTAATGTTCCCCGTTTGAACCCGGGTCATCTCGCTAGTCGGTAATTGTGGTTGCATCGTAGGGACAAGAGGTTGTTGTATTACTACCTAAGAAACCTGAGGTTGGCATACAATAGGCAATGCTTGTACTTGTGACATCATCACAATAGCCGGCGTAGTGGGGATATTTTACACAGGCAAACTTTGTTGCATCTAGTATACAACTCTTGGTTGTTGAGGAAGTATTGGCATCCAACTGCTAGATGTAATTCCAGCATACCCTGAATTCTATTGTGAACTCTCGTATGGTTGTTCTCCCGAAGGAGATAATGAAAGAGTATATTGCCCTCCATATGGCGATAATCCAGTGCTCAAAGGAATGATTTGCCTTTGGGGACCAGATCGCCCAAATTGACTTTACGAAGGATCAATTTGTTGAGACTCAACATAAGAGATTCCAGATATTATTCCAGACGAACAAACGGGAACAGTCCATACTATCGAAACAGCCCCTGGATGGACTCCATCCAACGATTGAGAGCTAGTTTGGACAGATGGTACGCCGGTGAACATTGTCGGAGTAGCAGCATGAAGTTCTACCGCTGCTATGTTGGATGACACAGTCCTAGATGTCAATGGTTGTTCAGACATATTTATTCTATCCAAAAGATTCCTCAACAATTCTTCAGGAACTTCTGATTGCAGGAGACTAACTTCTGATGAATAAGGATATAGAGTGATCCTAGCTCCAAATTGCAATGGAGAGTTAGATGGAGGATTCTCCACAATCTCTTCTATGGTAATCAATCTAGGTGGAAGAGGTAGACCGTCAGGTCCGTAAAATATTTCTGGTGCCGAAGAAGGTATAGGTTCTGCAGCGACTGATGTTTGGAGAGTAACACCTTCCGTATCAGCTGTGGATGGAGCCAGTTCGCGAATGGAAGTGCTTACCATCGCACTAGGATCAGTTGTAATGTCCTTTTGTGGCTGCGGAATTTCTTCTGTAGAGGCAGGGATACCAGAAATGTTCGGAGTAACCAGAGTCTCCGAGGATATCAGAGTACTTACTCCAACCAAACTACGGGACTTTGATCTGGTCAAACGAGTTCGCTTTGTTCGGAATAGTTTCGTTTCTGGAGTCAACGACAGTTGACTCGTAAGCCTCCATGAATAATGGGGTTTTGATTGACTTTCTTCCACGATTGCTGATTACTCGATCAAATCAAAATAGAAAGGGGAAAATGATTCCGAATTAAATGAATTTTAGATGCTTTAACACAACTTGTTTCTTCAATTTTTAAGAGTCGAGAAAAAACTAAAGATGACTCTAGTCGCCTTCAATTTTTAATGAGCCTGAAGTGACAAGTGCTCAGATGGACCTTTTCCTTTAAGGAGTCTGAAAAGGAACGAAAGAGACTACTCTAGAAATCTAGACAGAGGGATTACCAAACCAATCGCAAAACTGGAGAATACATTTTACGGTACGACAGTCAATCTTCCCGAATGCTGTGTTCAGTGCATTGCGATCGATAGGGCGGCAGACACGGCTTCCTAAGGATAAAGGATATAGCCTATTGTGGTCTCCCAATTTATACTCGACGGTACATGGGAGCACAAGTCCATACTGACACTTGTCGTCTCGAAGAGGAGGAATCACCCAACCAACAACGAAAGCCACAGTTACCAATCTTTACGACGCTGGAATATGTCTCTAGCCTAGACTTTTAAATGTTGTGTGTTAGGTTCCAAAGCGTTTTTATGTTCATTGAATTTATTTTACAGTTGATATTGCTTAATAAATTTTCCTTTCAGGTTCACCGCGTGATGTAGATATATATTTTATAAAATGCAATCTAAGATGATAAATAGTCGTTTATTCTTCTTTTTGCAATGAAAATCCTAGCTACCAAGGAAAGAGAAGCGAGATTCTTTCAACATAGAGCATAGATCACACACTAGATGCATTGTCCTAAATCAAACCAACAAGTAGTCTAAATGCAAATTCACATGCATGTATTTGTTTTCAGCCTTCTTAATGTGTGAATGATAAGAAGAATGCTAAGTACAAATCTGAATTATCTTTTCAAAGCGACAGTACTAACAATTTTTCTTCAAAATACGAAAGGAAGATAATGACGACACTTTGCGATTTTGACTTGAAAACTGCTTTCGACACTTGTTACACAGGGAAAGTGTGATGCAGCGCACCTACTGCACACAGGAGGTGCGATGTATCCAGATTCCCAAGAAGAGAAGGTGCGATTGTCAAGGGATGAGACTTCAACTTGGTTTTTGGTCACAGTTTGCAGCTTAGTTTAGGGATTTAGGTCGAGTAAGTGATGTTCAGTAAATATAAATCACAGGGGTTGATCTAATGAGGTTACTAGAGCCACCACTAGGGCAATTAGAATGCTTCAAAATCGATTTTTCAGTTTATAAACAAAACCGGGAGATAGAATGAAGCAGCATTGATCTACTTTGCACTTGCATAGCAAATGCAGTTCGAAGGCTAGCTGGCTTGACTTCAGGCTCCTTCTAAAAGTTTATAAAACAAACAAATATAGAAAAGCAAACAAGCTATTCGCTCCCCAGTGGAGTCACCATTTTGTTATCGGGAAATCTAGTGTCCACTCGGAGCTGCTAGTCCCACTAAGACTGGCAGCTATCTTAGAAACAAACAAACTAAAACTACTTTCGCTTTCCTTTATGAGAAGTAGATAAGAGGGGAATTCAGGACACCAACCTCAGTCTTGCGCTTGGTTCCTTGTTTGGTTCCTCTCCCTTTCTAAAGATCCTTGCCAATCTTCCTTCATCTACCTAGCTTCAAAGAGAACTTGTGGAATCAAAGTAGCATAATACTATTGAAGAACAAAGATCTACAGTCATAAACAATATAGGACCAGATATATATTGACCACACCAATGCATATATCATCAAACATACAAGAATGTGGAGGAAAGCTTGAATAGCTTTATTAATATCAAGAATAGAAAAAAGGATTACAACCAATTGTTCTGACCCAGCATCATCCTCCCAGCATGAAAGCCCTTCTTCACCTCATGAAAAGCTTAGATCACCCAACACTATGATGTTGCACCAAGAAACCAACAACACTTCCTTACAAGATACACGATTCCATCCTCTGGATCTCTGTGATGAGGGATCCATATATAGATGATTGAAGGGGGTGAGTTAGCTTCTGAGTTTTTGATTAGTGTCCTCTCTCTGGTAGTTCTTGATTCCACTTGGAGATTGATGATCTCATACTCATCCTTGGGCGAATTCAGAGAGGCAAGTGTCACAGGAGAAGTTTCTGAAAGATTCCCTGATCATCCACCTTGCAAAATGTCTCTGCCATTTGTCAACTCTCACCCATCTCACCCTACAGAAGGGCTTTCCAGTATGCATTGCACCTTTTACATTGAGCAGGTGAGATGCATCATACCCTCTGCACTGGGCAATCTGTATGGTCCAGGTTTGACCAGTTTTGACCAGTTCTGAGCAGTTTTCTATGGAGAACTTCTGGGAGATGACGTAATCAGCTGACCTTGTTCCTTTAGGGTGTGAAGCAACACTTTTAGGGACTTAGAAGCCCTTGGTTTATGGACATATATGATTGGGGTTGCAGTGCCCAAAAATGTCTATAACAAGGATGAACAATTAGTGAATTGGAGGCAAAGTTAAGAACTTCATTCTGGTGTAATTATTTCTCTAAGATATTTTAATGAAAGAAGCTATCCATTGAGTTTTACATCTCTTACTTGTAATTTGATTTGAACTATTTTTCAAGGAAAAACTGACTCTTGGGTAGTTGGGCCCACTACCTTGGACGAGGTGCTAACTTTAACATCTAAAGTAGTTTAGTTGTGTGTATGTTTATTTGAATTTCAATTGTTGTTACTTAAAGTAAATTTCCTTTTTTTCAAGTAATTTTTTGGTTGTTGCATTTTCTTGATTTGTTATTTCATGCAGTTTCTAGATTTCATTTAATTTGTTGCTCTAGATTAGCATTTGAATTTTGTTGGGAGAAATAGGTTAAATTTCCAATTCAGCAAGGTGTGGTTTAATTTAGTATTGATTCAAACCATGTGATTAGCATAATTCTTTTCCTGTAATTTACTTTTTTCTTTTTAAATTAGTATTGCTATTTAAGTCTTACATTTTATTTCTTATTGAATGAGCTTGGTAGTGTAGAACACAATCATGTAGAACCAATGTTAGCTATTGGTTGTTTCTTGCATATATTTTTCCGATTGCATTGAAATAAAAATATGCTCCTTGGGTTGATAATTAATGTCTAGGTGATTATTTTTTTATTTATTAAGCAATTAATTTTACCCAACACCAAGAAAGCATGAAGAGACATTTTGAAAACCATTTTAGGTGAGATATCTCAACCCACACTTCCTTTTCTCACCAGATAAAGGAATGCAGAAATTTCTACATAGGGAAATATATTCTTATTCATTCCTTGGAAACGACACCAGAATATGTTTTCAATCCTAGAGACAACCCTCGGTGGTAGGAATAGGGTCAGTGCTTAGGACATCTTAATGTATTCCAAGGATAGATCTATTCTGGTCAAGAATTAGATATAAAATGAATAAATCTGGTTCAATTACCCTATTGAGAGGAAAATCCAATTTACACATGGATAATAGTTCATTCCCAAGATTTAATGTTCTGTTATGGTGGCCTGTAAACAGATAGTGTAGCTTCATTGGTCATTGCGACATATGTAAAAAAGGAAATACAAGAGGAGAAAGTCAGTGTAGAGGGATTGAAGGACACAAAATTTTATGCACTAAATCCGAGTAGAATCATGGATAAGATAAATGAAATGAGGTTTAGAAACAATGGAGGAAATTTTAAAGCCTTCTATCCCACACATTATAGGAACCATTTTCCATAACACAACATAGGTAAATCTGCAATATAATATTGAACTCCAACAACTACAATTACACAATTTTTAAGAGGAAAGAAACACATATGAAATAATAAAAATATATGGATTTACATACTACACATCTTAGCTCTCAAAATCACCAAAAATTATTCATTAATATTCAAGAGAAACATACATCTGATAAGCTCCTAAAGTTGAAGAAAAGCTACAACCTTCGAGATAGAAAATGGAACCCCTACTAATGAGTCATTCATCCCTTTTACAAGGAAAAATAAAAACAAGGACATTTACCAAAATATATCCAAATACTATAATTGTTTGAACTACACAGCTATATGAGCATGCGACTAGCCTAACTATCCTAATTATTACATAACAACTTGATTTTATTCTTGAAAATAAATTATTCACAAAATTGCAAAAATGTCATGAGTATGTCATGATTGCCATGAACAAATATCTCGATTTCTGATTCTTTTGATCATTAGAGGTGGACCCGGGGTTCATGATCTAAATTTGTGGTGATTTGATGATCTGGCCACACTCCTGCCATTATATTCCTTCCATGGCCACTTGTCATTCTACCTAAAATTTTCTCCCTCTAACTACTTAAATTGGCCCTTTTTGGAGTTGGCCCCTCTTGTATGACACTTTATTTCACCCATTGCGATCAAAATCCATGTTAAATTTGCAACAAAGGGGCTTAACAAAGTGGAGGAATTACACATGAAACAATCACAAAACATCTCCGTAGGCTCCTTAAATTTTGTATAGTCCCATGTTAGGTCCCTATACTACTAGTGTAACCCCTTATTGTTTTTAGTACAACCCCCTTATTATATTGTAGTGTCCATGTAGTCCCCATATTGTTATTGTTGTGACCCATAGAAGCCCACTATTGTTATTATTGTCCCCTTACATTATTATTGTTATGTCAGCTCTGATTATATTAATGTGACATGTTTTGGGATGTTAACATATAATCCCTTATACCATTCGACCATATATATATATATATATATATATATATAATATATATTATATATATATATATATATATATATATATATGGGTTCAAACCATTCACCGAATTTTCAATCAACCATTCGAATTAATGTATTTGGATTTGTTATATAGTTTTTAAAATAACCATATTCTATATTTTAAATTAATTTTGTTTTTATTTTATTTATGTTTTATGGATTATATGGTTTATAACCATATTTCATATGATATTTTGATAATATATATTTAATATATTTATTTTTCATTTTATGCAGGGTTAAGAGGGTAATGATGGGGTGCCATATCTTAATGGCTTGATGGGATTCCATGCACATTGTGGGTCCCACCTACTGACTAGGATGCCATGTGGCACACTATGTGCATCTCTTTTTCTCTGTCTTATCAAACCTTAAAGAGACATAAGTTGGTCATATGGACTCGTATTTGAGTGTCGTCTATGCCATCAGAATCGTAATGAAAAACACTACAGTTTGGTATGGGTTTGGTTACATTTTTAAGAATTTGATGTTCGATCCTCTTCTAGAGCTAACTTCGACTTTTAAGCCTTTTTGGGAGCCACCTGGATCATTCCTCCCCACCGAGGAGCTTTTGGTCCTCCAAAAGCATGACCATAATCTACAATTGTTGTGTTACATAGTTTGCACCACAAGTATCCTGACAAGTCACCCTTCCTTGTCCTTCACCTTTGTTGTTCAAAGCCAGAAGTGATGAGCCGACACCTGCATTCTCTGCAAGCCTGTATTATAATATTTTAAAATTAAATGCTCAATTACATGAAAAACTATGACCAAATCATCCCCATACTTTCCATGATTTTATAATGCATACTCTTTGGTCAAGTTTACATCATAATAGAAAGCCATACTCCAATTGTCAATAAAAGGCCAAAACATCATCATTGATTTAATAAGTGATGTAAAATGCATCATCACTTTTACAATTTAAATTGAAACACATCATTTACAAAATGTGGCCATGACATGCTACCATATCCAGAAAAACCATCTCTTACTCAACAAAGTGGACCACCATGAATTTGGTGGATTTTCTTATCGAACATCTTGACCAATTGGTTTCTGCATGAGTTCTTTGTCCTTGAGATGTTGTTATGGATGTAGCCTTCAACACGTAGCTCATTGATGCTCACATTTGTTGAAATGATTGCAAAATTTCTTCTTCTTCTAGACCTACTTAACCTGCTTCCTTCCCTGATGTGGAGAAGGGCTTTCATGCCTCATCCTCTTTCTTGCTTCCATCCTCTTTTAGCACTCAACAACCTCATGGTTATGTAAACCACAAAAACTACATAGTTTTCTATGCCATGATTTATGTTTATCATTAACAATATGTTTGTAATAACAATGAAATCTAGAATACTAATACTTGTTATACCTTTCACGACTGTCTATGGTGCGATTCTGGTGATGAGATCTTGCCTTAGCTCTTCAGGTACAATGTGTGCTTTCATGGGAGGATGGTGATGTGTCCTCATCATTCTCTTTCCTTGACAGTTTCAACAATGTCTTGGAAGCTTCTAATACCTTTGAGCACTCTCCTTTAATGTCTCTCAAACCTACAAATCAAGGTCTTTGGACCACCTCCAATGGTTGAGTCATCCCTTGGAAATTAGCACAAAGTCCTCCTCCTTTATATCCCATTTTGGTAAGGAGTCTCATGCCAATTCCTCAAAAGGGTACCTCCATGTTTCCAACATAGAGAGTTTTATGTGAAAATGAAACTAAATAATGGTCAACATTGTTTACCTCAGTTGATGATTCTGAAATAGGTGATGATGGCTTTACTAAGCCTTCCTTGCGCTTCAATTTTTCCAAGGCCTCTTCCGTGGCTCGTAACTGAAGTTGCAATCTCTTCTTATCCTCTTTCTCTTCTCGTAGAAGTCTCCTCAATTCAACATTATTTGCTTGAAGACTCTGATTGACCTCTTCATCTGAATGATGAGAAGATGATGAAGAAGATGAATGTATGCTCGAGGGGGTAGATGGGGCATTTTCCTCTGCTTTTTTTTCTCCCTTTCCTCTCTTGACATATTCACCTCGTAATATGCATACATTATGTCTACCATTTTTGACATCTTGTAGAATGCCTCATACATATCTCTATCATTCTCCATTTTCTTTCTTCTTGCACATTCAATCATGCAATTCACGTCATCAAGAAGACCACTTTGATAGAAAACTTGATCCATATCTCTTCACCTACTGCAATTAACCAAGATATTTTACTTCTATGATGTTAATAGAATTGCATTCAAAAGAGCATGAAAATCCACATGTGCATACTGTAAAGAAGATGCAACATAAATACAACCATCAAATCAAAGAACATAGACACATTGATAATGAAGTTCACCCAGTGTGGGTTACGTCTTTGGGCCCTAGTGCCAAGAGTGGGGAGGTCGCTCCATTAAATGATGCAAATGATGATGATGTACATGGTATGTTCTTTTTAATGACAAGGATGAATCCCTCAACTAGAGAGGCATGTCTCTCCATGAGATGTTCTTAGGAACTCTCACTCATATGGGAAAATTCCCTCATCAAGAGTGGCATGTCTATCCATGAGATCTCCTATAGGAAATATCAATCAACTAGGAATCCCTTAAACATCACAAGCTAATAAAATCTCACATGATGTGGCATAAAAGTATCCCTCAACATAATGATAATCATGGATCTCAAAAACAATAACATTATCTCAGCAAAATCAAAACAAAGCATGACATAACTGCATCATATACCTCCACTCTCGAGGATGGATGAAAAATGAAAATCTCAACTGCTAAAATGGTCTGCACCAATGAATTTGTGGCTCTAAATCATGTCAAATGAATATAAAATTTTCCCCTTTCTGACACTGCCAAATTCTAGACTCTTGGGCATCTTGAAGATTCCCCCAATATCCCTTCTTGAATATGGCCAAAAAATCCATTGCTTGGATGAATATTCTGAGCACGCCATTGTGCTCCCTGTGAAATTCTATGAAAAGTGACTATAAATTTGGGATCATTCTGCCTCGGTCAAAAATATGCCTCCAAGGGAATCTTTTAGATTCCAAAAAATTCTACAAAGATTCCTTGCTGCTAGACACCTGAATTTCTACTGCTCAGATGGGGAAAAGACTACATGTTTCGATTCTTGGCGAGGCAACATACAAAAATGACTATCAACTTGTCAAATTCTGACAGTGGCATCTTTGGCCTTCAAGGGAATATTTTTTGCATCTCGACATATTCTCTACTCATGGTTCCACACCTCTTCTCGCTCATGTTTCCACTTTGGTCCTTGGTTGTCATTGGCCCTGGTAAAATGGTAGTTTTGGTTTAAATAATGTTAAGGGTGGATAATACAATGAAGTTTGTCTGGTGTAACGATGACGTGGAAAATTTGGGGGATGGAGATCCCGGGGTCAAACCCGCGAGGCTCTGCCCCGTTATAACAGTTGGTGTTATAATTTTAAATGGCGCATCGTTACAAAAATTACGCAGTTGTTTGTTGTTTTAACTGCTTTTGGAGTGACGGTTAACAATATGCATTGGCGACTTTGTGTAATTTTAAACATTAACTGTTACGTGTTGGAGGCAAGTCATTTTTTGTTATATTAAATCTAATAGATAACTATTACAATGTTGAGGTTCGAATGTTTGAAAGTTGGGTTTGGAAAATTAACATGTGGTGTCGTTTAATGTGGAGTGGTTTGGGATGTTAATATATAATCTCATATACCATTTAACCATATATATATTCAACCACTCACCAAATTTTTAACCAACCATTTGAATTAATGTATTTGGATTTTTATATGATTATTAAAATAACCATATTAAATATTTTAAAATAATTTTGTTTTTATTTGATTTATGCTTGATGGATTATATGGTTTATCTCCATATTTAATATGATGTTTTGATAATATATACTTAATATATTTGTTTTTCTTGTTATGCAGGGTTAGGAGGGTAATGATGGGGTGCCATATGCCAATGGATTGATGGGCTTCTGTGTATGCTTTGGGTCCCACTTGTTGACTAATATGCCATGTGGCACACTATGGGCCTCGTTGTTTCCTTGTCTTATCAAACTTTAAAAGCCATAAGTTGGTCATATAGACTCGGATTTCAGTGCCATATATGCCACCATAATCGTAATGATGAGGACTAAAACTTGGTATGGGCTTGGCTAGATTTTGAAGAATTTTATGCTCAAACCTTTTCTAGAGCCACCTTTGACCCCTAAGCCATTTTTGGAACCACCTAGATCACTGATTCATAAATGACTACTTGTGTACTAAATGATTTTCCACTTGAATGGAGCAGTTTTGTAACTAGTGTCTACTCAAGAAAAGATATTACTTCTTTTGATGAACTATGGGCTCAATTTATCTTGGAAGAAACAAGATTGAAGGAAAAATATGACATTGAACCAAATGAAAAGTCTGAAAACTTTGCTATAAAATTTAAGAAGAAGAAAGGGATGTTTGGAAAGTCTAGAGGAAAACAAGACATGTCTAAGATACAATGCTATGGGTGAAAAAAATATGGAAATTTCAAGAAGGATTGTCCAAACAACAAGAAAAACAATGATAGAAAGGAAAGGAGTGGGGCTAACATAGCTGAAGAAAATGAAGAACATGAAAAGAAGCTAAAAATTGAAGATCCCAAGGATCTATACTATTGAGGAAACTCCACCCCTATCAAGTTGATTTGCAGTTTGTCTTTCTTTTATTAGAAAGTAGCAGTTAAAGTAGTATGAACCATTGCATTCTCTAGAAGAGTCTTGATTTTTGTGGCGTCATGAAAGGAAGCATGGCATCATAGAAAGAAGCATGTGATAGTAGAAGAATTAGAGTCTACATAATCAAGTTGTTTTGAAGCAATAATATAGCTGGGAATAATGAATATTTTGACCATCTTGCATGTCACAGTTCATCCAAGTCTTTTCTAACATAGTTTTAGAGGTATTCATTTTGCAGAAAGGATCACAAGGATCCTCTAACAAGAACCATCATTAAGAGAAGGTTCTTCAATATTTTGAAAAAGAATTATGACATTGATTGTCTATATTCCACTTAGTTTGGAATCATCTTGAAGGATGAAGGTGTTAGGATTCCAAGAAACTCTCCTAGGTTGTAGCTCAGAGATACTTGGTAACATATAAATTCAACTATCATTGCAAGGTTTTAATGGAAGGAATGATGGTTTCGTTCAAGCCAAATAACCACTTCTACTCTGTTTCACTCCAGACATGCATGAAACACCCTCAGACTACAAGGCTTTAGACCACCAATGTTCACAGTTTAGATACTTAGGTGGATATGGAGAATACTAACCACACTAGCAGATACACAAGACCATCTGATGGTTGGCTATGACTAGTACAAAAACCTGCAACTCTAGTCTACTGATGCAAAGACAGGACGACAACTCTCTTGCATTAGATAGAAAGAAACCTAAGCAACCTATTCAGTGATGCATTCAATATTCTAACACATAGATAAGATGACAGTTATCTAGTGTTAAACATCAAGAGGTTAAGAACACAGTACGTCAGGCACAAGCTTAGAATAGAATAAACTGGATAGTGAGTAGTTAACAACAAAAGAAGCTTGCATTGCCGAAAGTGAAGATGAGACACTGCAAGTTACATAGTTTCTACAGTCTCTAGAAGTTGAATCTTACATCAAATGCCAACCTTGATTACATCTTTATTCTGGATATTTATAAGTTTACATTACAATGGCACCTGGCTGTTTAGGTATGGAGGGGTCTTAATTGACCACCAACTGCATTTAGTTTCTTGATGGAGTCTTTGAACGAGGTTGCTTGCTTTACTATGTAAATCTGATTTGCACAACTGCTGTGCTGTCCTTTAGGTGGTTGGAATGCTCGTAGTAGTGAAGTCCATGACTGATAAATTTTGTTATAGAGCCATGCTATGTCCCTTTCTCCCTTTGGCCATATTTTATATTTAATATGGTTGTTGGGGATCTTACTGTAACTAGTCTGGCAGAGCTAGTCATCTCCTTCTTTGGGTAACAAAATGGTCGTAGGTTGTAGGATGCATGGGTAAGTGGATAGTTGGGATGAGCGAGAGAGATGATCGCCAGATCATGAATATGAATGGCGGAGATGGCTCGGTGAAGGCTATCAGAAGAGGTGGGAGCAGGGTGCATCAGGGTCATTGGATCTACAGTAGATAGATTGAATGGTCATCGGGCGATGGAGCTGCGCAAGCGCTAACGGGTGGGTGGTGGTTTACTTAGGCAGTAATAGTTTTCATCGCACAACTTTCAGGTGTTAAGTGGTAATTGCCCGGGGTCGTGCGATTCCATTGAATGAATGACACATAGCAGCAGATGAGAGAGAAAAACCACCCTCATCATGCACTATCGCTCGATCTAGTTTTCCTCACGATATGTGCGAAGGCCATCAGATCTGGTGGAGATGATCTAACGGTGGAGAGTGGTCAAGTGGGTTGCCTTTATTGGGTGCGATATGAGCCGTTGGAATGGCGAGGGCTGATCAATAGTGGGGATATGGTGCGATGGGTTACGAGCGTGCAAGGCATATGGATAAGGTTTTATGGTTTGTTTAGCTTTGCACTTGGGGCTAAGGCCAAAGGTTCGTTTAGGAAATGAGGAAGGTCAAAGGTGAGAGGGGTGAGGGAAGAAAGGGAAAAGTGACCAATGTAAGCCCCTTTTTCGACACAACCAAACATAACAGAATTCTTTCTGGCATTAGAAAGTTAGCACTACATAGCAGAGCTAATACTGGCTCCTTCTGGGGATGAAATCTTCCCTGTGAGGTTTCAAGAACCATAGACCATTGCCTTTCATATAGAAACAAGATCAACAATATTTCCTAGTATTCCATTGGGCATGAAGTCTAACTAAGCCCACACTAAAAACTGTGAAAGAACATATTTACAATGTTGGGGCTTAAAGGCCTTAAACAACATAAACATTCAAAAACCGCCCATTATCTGGGCCATAAAAAATTGTTTCTCCTTCCATATTTTGCAGCACGAAAGTGTTGTTACCCTGGACCTGAGCAATGACAAAAGGTCTTGTCCACATAGCATCAAATTTTCCATGATTGCCTTTCTTTCCTTTCAATGTGTCCCGTTTTAGAACTAAGTCTCCAATTTGAAGATTGTCCATCTTTGCCTTTCTGTCAAAGGCTTCCTTGCTTCTCTTTTGATGTGCTACAAACTTCTCGATCAATTGATCTCTGATTTGATGCACTTCGACCAAGTCACTAATTCTCTTTGCCAATTCATTTTCCTCATTTTTCTCTTCCTACAAGAACTTAGCCACAGAGAAGGTCAATTGGATTGGGAATACAACCTCAGTGCCATATACTAGCTTGAATATAGAATTCCTTGTGGATTTCTTGGTGGTCACCCTGTTGGCCCACAATGTAAACTTTAGTTTGAAATCCCAATTCCTTTTGTTGTCTTCTAGTAGCTTTTTTATTATCCTTATTAGGCACTTACTGGATGATTCTACTAGACCATTGCCTTGAGGGTAATATGAGGTGGAATGCACTAGTTTAATGCCCATTGAGTCACACATGTTCACTAATTATTTTGCTCCGAAGGCTGCTGCATTGTCTGTAACCAATTTGTGTGGACAACCAAACGAGGTGAAAATGTTTACTATCAAGAACTTCATGACAACATGGTGATCAACTTTCTTAGTAGGGATGGCTTCAATCCATTTAGTGAAGTAATTAGTGGCTACTAAGATCCATCTATGCTGGCCACTAGAATGTGGATTAATTTCCCCTATGAAATCCAAGCCCCACTACTGGAAAGGGTCGCTGGCATGTATTGGCTTCAAGGGTAAGGATTTCAACTGTTGTTTTCCTTCAAACCTCTAGCACCCGACACAAGATTTTACAAATGAAGGGACATCAGAAAACAGAGTGGGCCAATAATAACTAGCTCTGAGGATCATGTGGGCTGTGATTTTCCAATAGTGATGTCCTCCATAGACGCTAGAATGAAACTAATGTATGACCTCCACAGATTGTTCTTTGTCTAGACATCTTAAGAGGATTCCTGATGGGTCCCTCCAATAAAGCAAGCTTTCATGAATACAATACTTGGCTGCTCCTAGCTTAACGGTCCTAGCGTGGCTCGAGCTAAGACCTGGAGGAACCTCTAGTTTCAACAAAAAGTGAGCTATTTTATCATACCATTCACAAGAGGCCAGATTTTCAACCAAAGACTGGTTTTGCCCTCGTTCAACTGTTTCTCCCCCTGATTGTCTATCATCTGAATTTGTGCTTATCCAATTCATGTCCAGCATCCTGCAATTTTTTTCAGCTATCGTCTTAGCGAGGCCCTGACCCTTAATAAGCTTTGTGGGCTTCAGTTCTATGTTGAATTCAATAAGATTTGCAACCATTTAGCCCTTCTTCCATCAACGTCTGGCTGCGTTAGGACGTCCTTTACTGAAGCAGAGGGCACATATGCAATCACCTTAGAATGCATAATGTAGATTCAGAAAGCTTTTAAAGATTTGATAAGAGCATAAGCTTTCTTTTTGATAATATCATACCTTAGTTCAGCATCCCTTAGATTTTGCTGAAAAATGCCACTAGATGCTCTGAATCCTTATCATCTTTTTGCAATAAGACTGCTGCAAAGGTGTCACAAGAAGCAAAGGAGAAGATATGGAACTCCTTGCTATAGTCTGGGCTGATCAAAGTGGGAGCTTCCATAATAGCTCTTTTGGTGGCTTCAAAAGACCTTCTTGCTGCATCAGTCCATTTGATCTCTGATCCCTTTTTTAGCATAGAGGTGATGTGTTTTACCAATTCTGCAAAATTAGGAATAAACCTCCTTACAAAATTTATTTTTCCTAGAAAGGATTGGATGTCATTTCTTGATCTTGGGAAAGACAAGGTCTATATTTCTTTCACTCTCTCTAGGTCAATATTGACACCTGCAACAGAAACAATGTGTCCTAGAAGCTTGCCCTCTTCTAAAGCAAATTGTGACTTCTTAGGATTCATTGATATCCCAAACCTTCTGCACTTCAGAAACACTTTCTTCAAATGCTGCAAATGATCTTGATGGCTGCTAGAGTATACTGTTATATCATCCAGGTAGACGAGGACAAACTTATCCTTCTCTCCTATAAACGCTATATCCATGGCTCTCTAAAAAGTAGCCCCAACATTCATCAACCCAAAGGGAATATTGGAGTACATAAAAGTGCCCTAAGGAGTGGTGAAAGCAGTCTTTTCCTAGTCATCTGGATGTACAAAAACTTGGTTATACCCTGAAAATCCATCCAAGAGAGACATAACTTTAGCTCCTGCGACTTTCTGTAGAAAATTTTCCATCTTTGGTAGGGGATAGTTGTCCTTTTTGGAACAGTTGTTCAGGTTCCTGAAATCAACACACAGCCTGATTTCTCCACTTTTCTTCCTCACCACTACCAAATTGCCTACCCACTTCGAATATCTCAGGGGAACTATGATTTTGGTAGCCAACAAATTCTTGATTTCTTTTTCAATTAGAGGGAAGAGTAAAGGATTTATGGGTCTCAACTTTTGTTTGAAAGGAATGGTGTCTTTCTCTAATGGAATCTTATGCTGGATGATATTTTTGTCATAAGTTTTAAGGTCACTGTATTCCCAGGCAAAGACATCAGCAAATTGCTTCATTAAGGTGCAATACTTAGAACTTGGGGCAGCAGACAAATGGGTAGATAGATTTATATACTTTGGATGATCTGGACTCCCTATGTTATGCCTATGGATTGTAGGCTGATTTTGTTTTTGGGAAATCTTATGAGGCACCTCATTATGATTGAACAACTTCTCTAGAGGCACTAGACCTTTAGGTATATGATTGCTAGGCAATTGTACAATGCTCTCTTGGCCAATTCTCTTCCTTAGCTGGGGCTGGGGAGATTCCCCCAAGGTTTCATTCTCTTGATCAATTTGCATTTTAGAGAATTCATCAATGACTTGCAGAAACCTATTTACTTCATCATCATCCTCAAAGACTTTCTAGTGATGGACATTATCAGGCAAGGATGGTTTATATTCTACTTGGACTTCATAAGCCAATCTAGGGGGCATGGGAGGGATGAACATGCTAGCAGACACAACAAGGGAATCAACAAGATGATTTTTTACTCTAGGAATATATGAGATACAAAAGTTATCAAAAGAGTCTTTAAGTCTCCATACCTCATCTCTGTATGCTTTCAACCTTGGGTGCCTTGCTTGGAACATTTTGTTCACTTGTTGAATGATGAGATCAGCATCTCCAAACACCTTTATGTCTCTGATTCCCATGTCTTTGGTAGCGTTTAAGCCTAATATCAGAGCCTCATACTCTGCTATATTGTTGGTGACCTGAAAAGTCAACTTGAAAGACAGATGTGTGCTTTCTTGTTTTGAAGACACCAACACCAGTCCTGCTCTTGCAGTTTCCCTTGAACAGGCTCCATTGAAGAACATATCCCAAGCCTGTGTCCCTTCCTCTTCCATGGCCTGGCACATTGGTTTCTTGAGTTGCATCGAGGCCCTCTAGGATTCTTCAATTTGGAGAATACATGCTCCAAAATCATTGTCCATAGCGTAATGCGATGATTAGTGGGATTTTTCTCATCATGGATGATATAGGCTAGATGGGCTTCCCTGTATAGTCTTATGCTTTCTCCTCCAAAAACTGGGACGATGGCATAAGACAAGTCATTTTGCAATGTCCCACCCAACCTCTTAATCCACCCTCTGGAAAGTAGCATACCAAACTTAGGGGGGGACATCTGCTACCAGAATATCCATCATCATGCTTTTCATGGGCAACTAAGTTAGGGTGGTGACTAAGTCTTTGATTAGCCCCAGACATTTCAAGTTCCTTGAATCAAAGGAGAACAAGTCGTGATAAGGTCTAGTAATATCAAGGCCTAGCTCGTCCATAACAACTTTGGGCATTAGATTATGACTGGCTCCTGTGTCCAATAGACAGTTGTGAAGGATTTTGTCATGAATGGCTAGGGAGACATAGAATGATGGGGAATTGTCATCAGCAGGCTCAGTCATTGGGCTAAGCAAAACTATAGGTTTTTCATCTTATAAATTCACATAGTTAGTGGAGGCTCATGTGGCTTTCAGCTCAAGGGTATCAATGATGGGCTTCTTAAAGACCTCACTCTTCACAAGTTCTATCAAAGGCATAGAGATTCTCAATCTTTGGACTTCAGATTCAAAACTGATAGGGGAAGGGGACTTGTCAGGGCCTCTTACCTCTTGAGCTGGTGTTTTGAGGACGACGGGATCAGCTGCTGGTCACTTCTGCTTGCTGATCTGCTGCTCTGAGGGGACTATCGCTCTTTAGGCAGGACTCTCTTTGACATTACTCGCTCTTGATCTCAAGTTATATCTTTGCTGGTCTTCAGTTTGCAGAACAACTTCCTTGTCCCACTCTTGACTGGTCTGGTCCCTGAGTAATGACTCCTCGTAGGCAGCTACTGTAAAAAAGGCAACACTGCCTTTGTCTTCCATGAAGTGAATCTCATCCTCTTCATCAAAATGCTCCTCCTCCATGACTACGTTATGGAAATGAGTCTTAACCCTTTGCTCTCCACTAGCCTCTTTGCCCCTCTGAATGATCTACAATTTTTCATTTGCTCTTCTATATGGATTTGAATTTCTAGGAGCAAACGTATTAGGAAGCCTTGCTTTCCTAGAACTCTTCTCAACCTTCAGCTTGGAGATTTCAACAGCCAATGACTCTATCATTTTAGACATTCTGTCCATTTTGGGATCTGAAGATGAAGAAGAAGAGGAAGACTCACCTCTCTACCTCGTTCTATCAGCATGTCCTTTGAGTTTCTCTGCAGCCATGATATTGGATTCCACCTCCAAGGCTGCATCTTACATCTCAGCTAGAGAAGCACATCTCCTCTCTCTTAATAGTAGGCATAAATCAAAGTCAAAGGCATTGGCATAGGTGAGTTTGGCAGAGGTGGGGGTAGGCTTCACTTCAACTGGTATCTTGCTATACATACGATTGAATCTTTTATTGAAATCAAACAATGACTCACCATTTTCCCTTTTTAGGTTACTAAACTTAGTATGATAATAGAGCAGATCTTTCTTGTCCCCCCAATGCTTTAAAAACACATCATCTAATGCTTCAATGCCTGCTATAGACCTAGGGGTTAGCTCTCTAAACCACTTTCTAGCCTCTCCATCAAGGCTTTGGAAAAATACTCTCATCCACACATCATCTTCACTGATATCTAGGTTATCAGCATAGCTATAAAAAGACTCTAGGTGCTCTTCAGCTATTAATCCCTCTATCCTAGTGAACTTAGGCATATATTTATGATATTCTCCTGCAGGCATGGAATTCAAAGGAATAGGCAGGACCAGGGGTCCATACCTAGTAGCTATGATTCTTTTCATTTTGGTGGGTGCTTGTGGGCCTGCCATGACTGGGGCAGATGGAAGGGTGTTAGTAGTTGGAATGATAGAAAGCTGAGAAATGAATTATAGGGCTGAAGGACTATGATGGACAGGAGGGGGGGTTCCCTTTGGGCTGAAATCAAAAGGAGGACCTAAAGAAGAGGGAGCTTTATGAATCTATAAAAATTTCTCTTCACTGCTAGTACTAGAGGCTATATTCTCACTATATATGTACTCTTTTACAAGCCTTTCTTGCAGAGATGTATAAGATTGTTTAGGTTTACCTGATCTTGATGCTCCCTTTTCTGATGTCTTTTTTTCCTTAATAATCTTTTCAGGGTCAGGCACTGGGTTAACTGGTGATTTCTGAGGATTTCTCCGAGTGTGCCTCATAAATTGAGCTAGAACTGTGATGTGGAGTCGCCAAGAAGCTCGACCTCCAGTAGAGTTTCCAGATAGATGATTACAACCAAAAATATGTCCAGACCTTATCTATCATCAAAGCTAGATCTGTGTCGTTCTCCCACGGAAGCTGAGATTCAATCTCCTCTCCCTAGTAGCGGTGCTAATTATGTTAGGATTCCAAGAAACTCTCCTAGGTTGTAGCACATAGATGCTTGGTAACATATAAATTCAACTATCGTTGCAAGGTTTTAATGGAAGGAATGATGGTTTGGTTCAAGCCCACTTCTACTCTGTTTCACTCTAGACATGCATGAATACCCTCAGACTACAAGGCTTTAGACCACCAATGCTCACAGTTTAGATATTTAGGTGGATATGGAGAATACTAACCACACTAGTAGATACATAAGACCATGTGATGGCCAGCTGTGACTAGTACAGAAACCTGCAACTCTAGTCTATTGATGCAAAGACAAGATGACAACTCTCTTGCATCAGATAGAAAGAAACCTGAGCAACCCGTTCAATGATGCATTCAATATTCTAACACAGAGATAAGATGACAGTTATCTAGTGTTAAACATCAAGAGATCAAGAACACATCACATTAGGTACAAGCTTAGAATGGAAGAAACTAGACAGTGAGCAGTTAACAAAAAAAGAAGCTTGCATTGCTGAAAATGAAGATGAGACACTGCAAGTTACATAGTGTCTACAGTCTCTAGAAGTTGAAGCTTACATCAAATACAAATCCTGATTACATATTTCTTCTGGATATTTATAAGTTTACATTACAATGGCTCTTGGCCATTTAGGTATGGAGAGGTCTTAATTGACCACCAATTGCATTTAGTTTCCTGATGGAGTCTCTGAACGAGGTTGCTTGCTTTACTATGTAAATATGTCTGCATAACTACTGTGTTGTCCTTTAGGTAGTTGGAATGCTCGTAGCAGTGAAGTCCATGACCGATAAATTTTATTACAGAGCCATGCTATGTCCCTTTCTCCCTTTGGCCATATTTTCTGTTTAATGTGGTTGTTGGGGATCCTACTATAACTAGTTTGACAGAGTTGGTCATCTCCTTCTACGGGCAACAGAATGGTCATAGAACAAAGGATGCATGGGTAAGTGGACAGTTGGGATGAGCGAGAGAGACGACCTTCAGATTGGGAAGATGAATGCCGGAGATGGCTCGATGAAGGCTATCGACCTAGATGGGAGCAGGGTGTGTTAGGGTCGTTGGATCTGCAGTAGACAGATCGGATGGCCATCGAGCGATGGAGCTACACAGGTGCTAATGGGTGGGGGGTGGTTTACTTAGGCGGTAACGGTTTTCATAGTGCATCTTTCGGGTGCTAAGTGGTAATTGCTTAGGGCCGCATGATTCCATTCAATGAACGATACGTAGCAGTGGATGAGAGAGAAAAACCACCCTCATCACATGCTATCGCTCGATCTATTTGGCCTCGCGATATGTGTGAAGGCCGTCAGATCTAGTGGAGATGATTTGACGGTGGAGAGTGGTCGAGCGGGTCGCCTTTATCAGGTGCGATGTGAGCCGTTGGAATGGCGGGGGCTGATCAACGATGGGGATACGATGCAACGGGTTACGAGCACGCAAGGCATATGGATAAGGTTTTATGGTTAGTTTAGCTTTGCGCTTGGGGCTGAGGCCAAAGGTTCATTTAAGAAATGAGAAAGGTCAAAGGTGAGAGGGGTGAGAGAAGAAAGGGAAAAGTGACCAATGTAAGCCACTTTTTGGACACAACCAAACAAACCAGACTTCTTTCTTGGCATTAGAAAGTTAACACTGTATAGCATAGCTAACAGAAGGCATGAAAATATTAAAGCTGGTGTGTGAAAGGCATAGTTGAATACTTTCTCTTCCTTGAAAGAAAGACTTATCCTTGATAAGGATTGAAGTAAGATCATTAAAAGGAAGGATGACTAGATGGTTGTATGAAAATAAGAGGTATGGATGTTTTTAGTAACTCTTCACTAGAAAGTAGAATTCATGTCTACATGAATTCTGTAAGAAGAGTTGGTTGCAAAAAATATTCTTAATAATGTCTCGATTAGAATAAATATATAACTCTCCTAAATGGTTACTTGATTCATGAAAGCATGAGCATGGTATGTTTTGAGGACTCGAATATTCTACCTGGTTATTCAATACATAGTGGTATGACATGTGAAAACAAGACATGCTAAACATCCTAAATGGTATCTTGAAAAGGAGAGGGAAGGTTGGAAATGAAAACTTCAAGGAGGAAGCTATAGTAGCTTATTGATTGATTCATTCCACGAACACATTAATTATTGGTTGAAAACATGAAGACAGATTTTGATATAGTATAAATAAATACCATGCGAAGGAATGTTGATCTTGAGACAAAGGGTCATCGTGATTGGTAAGCTTGATAATGATTTAATATTTATTATCTAGTTGGGGATATGCCTTTGCAACCTGGAAGGACATGTTGCATGGGAGACAAAATATCTACAACTATCTCGTGTGAACTCAATTCATATAATGAATGGATTGAGTGAATGGATTTGGTCATTCTTGGAATATTATATGGCTTAGATTCCTACATCGTCGTGGAAAATAAAGGTAAAAATACAAAGGATAACCTCATAATCATGGAAAATCACTTTCCATATGATTATCATAAACTATACACTGATTGGATCAATATAATGCCTTTGTTCATGCTAATGATGATTAGAGGAAAGTGATCTAAAAGTTTGATGGCCTATGTAACAATCGTGAGTTAAAAGTTCATGTAATAAAGTTAATAAAGGAAAAATAACACCAAGGTCATGGGATGTGCATTCCAAGTTGAATATTTGGAAAAACATCCTAGTGGGTGTTCCATTTGGTTAATTATGGCTAAGGGGAAATTGGAAAATGCATTGGAAAAATATCTGAAAAGGAAAAGAGGTGATTATTGGCATTTTCTTTATAAAAATAAGGGAAATTAGGAGAAAAGGAAGGTGAAAGGTCACTGGTTTGCATGAGGAAGAAATTGAAGGAAAATGAAGAAAGTAGAGGCCTCATTAATAAAAAGGATTCTAAGGATAAATTCAAAACCTTTTGTCAATTTTAGCTTGGATCTCTCTCTTTATTCTCTCTGTCACATACTCTTGCATACTTAGCGAATTCTTGGAGCACTCTAGCATTGGAGAAAGGAATGAAAGGGAAGGATAAGAAACCAAAGGAAACCAAAAGATCAAGCAAGGAAGAGTTGGATCAAGCCGTTATAGTGGGATTACTTGAAGGTATCAAGTTGCATGTATGATTTCGTTGCTAGTTTTGGCATGCATGGTACATGCATGTGTGTATTTGGTTCTCTTGCTATCATTGGCATGGGTTTTTCCGTGTGTGACAATAGTTTGAGCCTTGCCTTGCCATTTCTAGATAGCCATGGCATGATGGGGTTATTTTAATTGGTTGAGATTTGAATTACTAGATGGTTTTGGAACTAGGTGAGATGGTCTCAGGAAAATTCCCAAGATCCTAGAAATTCCTTGACCGATAATGGCGAGATATGTGGTAAAGCTTAAGGGTGGGGACAAGAAAATTACTCAAGGTGTTGGTGAATAAATCCAAAGGAATTCAAGATTGTTTAGGGCCTAATGATCTCTTGAGTGGTTTTGGTGGGATTGAGGTAAAGCTTGGTAGTGTATGTTTATTGTTTGGCCTGAGAATCCCTTGATTGATAATGGTGGGATTGCGGTAAAGCTTGGTTGCATAGGTGAGGGTTTCAGGCCTAAGATTCCCTTGAATGGTTTTGGTGAGATTGTAGTAAATCCTAAGCAAGCCCTAGTTGTTTCGTTGTTACTCCCACATTCACGCTTGGAATATGGAACAGGGGTGATTGCCTTAAAGAAATATTTAGTTCAACCCAATCTATGGTCGGGTGATATATGGAAGTCCATGACTTGGTTCGATTTGCATATTTTAATAAGAGCTATTTTCCTTGTGTATTTTATGTGGAAAGATACTTGTTATTATGTGGACTTAACTGTTGTTCTATCATTGCTATTATTCTGTTTATATGATGGTTATAAGCATGGCTTCATGACAGATTCTAGTTATGGATCTTATCATGTTTTGATTGGTAAATAATTGGTGATTGAATGCATGATCTAATAAATGTTATCTCAACTATTATGAGAGGCAATTAGACATCCTTGATGATTTTTAGATATGTATGAGACCCATATGTTTAAATATGCACTCATGACATGTATATTACATGTTCTTAATGTGTTTGGCGAAATGTCTATCATGGTTAGGCTTGGTTAGGCCAAGTCCTTGATCAAGTTTTATGTTAGAATATTTTTCTTTGTGTCATTCATTGTTCTGGAAAGTTTCATCATTTTCTACGCAGTGGTCTGGAGACTAGCCCTGAAAAAGTGGCTCAAATCTTTCGGTTGTAGGCACAAAATTGGGGGAAAAAGATTGTATTTTCTACCTTATAGGTTTATGGTTGTGAATGGAGGGTTATAGTGGAATTTTTGAACTACTATGCCCGTGCCTTGGCATCGAAGTCACTGAAAACGAATTTTAACTCAGGGTTTGGGCACCAGGAAGGGTGGTTTAGCTCTGGGGGTCTTGTAGCACCTAAGGGAAGTCAATAAAGTTTTTGGTTGTCAATTCCACTTCCTTAACTACAATTAGGAGGTTGAGTCATGTCATAGTATCCCTTAGATCATGGTAACCCTGACAGGGCGGTAAAAGTAGGTAGATATGGGGGGGGTGGTTACAACCTAAACCCTACCATAGAATGAAGGAAGAGTTTGGATCCATAACATGCAGGAAGGTAAAATCTCAATATGATGAGATGAAAAGGAAAGGAGGAGCCATGGAAATACTACTTGAATATATGAATGGAATAACTAGTAGCTAATGCATTGATGAAGTTTAAGACAAGCTAAAAATCTTGTGGTTATGTCTTCCTAGTTGAAAGGAAGTAAGGAATCTCCTCTATACTTAAGAGGTAGTAAGTAACCACTCCCTGATTAAGAGGGAGTGATGTTAGAAATCATATTATCCATGCATCATTCACTAGAAAAGGAATAATAGGTGTAATTCTAGTGAAAGCAATATGAAGGAGAATGGAAGGAAAGGGAAGGATAAGGAAGCAAAGGAAAGCAAAAGATCAAGCAAGGAAGAGATGGATCAAGCGGTTATAGTGAGATTACTTGCAGGTATCAAGTTGCACGTATGATTTCATTACTATTTTTGGAATGCATGGTACATGCATGTCTATATTTGGTTCACTTGCTGTCATTGGCATGGGTTTTTCCATGTTTGACAATAGTTTGAGCCTTTCCTTACCATTTCTAGATAGCCATGACGTGATGGGGTTATTTTAATTGGTTGAGATTTGGATTACCAGATGGTTTTGGAACTAGGTGAGATGGTCTCAGCAAAATTCCCAAGATCCTATAAATTGCTTGATCGATAATGGTGGGATATGTGGTAAAGCCTAAGGGTAGGGACAAGAAAATTCCTCAAGGTGTTGGTGAATAAATCCGAAGGAATCCAAGATTGTTTAGGGCCTAGTGATCTCTTGAGCGGTTTTGGTAGGATTGAGTTAAATCTTGGTAGTGTATGTTTATTGTTTTTCCTGGGAATCCCTTGATTGATAATGGTGGGATTGTGGTAAAGCTTGGTTGTATAAGTGAGGGTTTTAGGCCTAAGAGCCCCTTGACTTGTTTTGGTGAGATTGCAGTAAATCCTGAGCAAGCCCTGGTTGTTTTGTGTTAGTCCCACATTCACTCTTGGAATATGGCACAGGGATGATTTCCTTAAAGAAATATTTAGTTCAACCCAATCTATGGTCACGTGATATGTGGGAGTCCATGACTTGGTTCGATTTGCAGATTTTAATAAGAGCTATTTTCCTTTTGTATTTTATGAGGAAAGATATTTGTTATTATGTGGATTTAATTGTTGTTCTATCACGGTTATTATTCTGGTTATATGATGGTTAGAAGCATGGCTTCATGATAGATTCTAGTTATGGCTCTTATCATGTTTTGATTGGTAAATAATTGGTGATTGAATGCATGATCTAATAAATGTTATCTCAACTATTATGAGAGGGAATTAGACATTCTTGATGATTTTTAGTTAAGTATCAGACCCCTATTTTTAAATATGCACTCATGACATGTATATTACTTGCTCTCAATGTGTTTGATGAAATGTCTGTCATGGTTAGGCTTGGTAAGGCCAAGTCCTTGATCAAATTTTATGTTAGAATATTTTTCTTTGTGTCATTCATTTTTCTCGAAATTTTCATCAATTTATAGGCAATGGTCTGGAGACTAGCCCTAAAAAGGTGGCTCAAATCTCGTGATCATAGGCACAAAACTGGGGGAAAAAGATTGCATTTTCTACCTTGAAGGTTTATGCTTGTCACTGGAGGGTTACAGTGGAATTTTTGAACTTCTATGCCTATGTCTTGGAGTCCAAGTCACTGAAAAAGAATTTTAACTCAGGGTTTAGGCACCAGGAAGGGTGGTTTAGCTTTGGGGGGTCTTGTAGCACCTAAGGGAAGTCAATAAAGTTTTTGGTTGTCAATTCCACTTCCTTAACTACAATTAGGAGGTTGAGTCATGTCATAGAATCCCTCATATCATGTTAACCCTGATAGGGCAGTGAAAGTGGGTAGATATGGGGGGGGGGTGGTTACAACCTAAATCCTATCATAGAATTAAGGAAGAGTTTGGATCCATAACATCTAGGAAGGTAAAATCTCAATATGATGAGATGCAAAGGAAAGGAGGAGCCATGGAAATACTACTTGAATATATGAATGAAATAATTAGTAGCTAATGTATTGATGAAGTTTAAGACAAGCTAAGAATCTTGTGGTTATGTCTTTCTAGTTGAAAGGAAGTAAGGAATCTCCTCTATACTTAAGAGGTAGTAAGTAACCACTCCCTGATTAAGAGGGAGTGATGTGAGAAATCATATTATCCATGCGTCATTCACTAGAAAAGGAATAATAGGTGTAATTCTAGTGAAAGCTATAGGAAGGAGAATGGAGGATTAGATAAGAATTTAGGATTGGTACTCGTTGAGGATTGGGAATCCAAAATAGGAAGTAATCTTGATCGACACTCTTTGAGGGTAGGCCAGAGTATCTAATATAAGAGTGGTTGAAGAGGACTTATATTCTTTGAGGATTAGGAATCCAAGATAAGAAAATTCCTTGAAGGACATACCCAGTGAACATATGGATGGGGTATGTGCCATGAGAGGTAGTGTGGTGGCTCACGTAAAACCTCCCAAGATTTTCCTTTGATCTATTGGAGAGATAAAGCTTGCTAGTTAATACCTTTCTATCTTGACAATTTAGGTTATGATGTGTATGGTTAATAATGGCTTATCATTTCAACTCTTCTTATGAGAATATTTCAGTTTGAGAGAATATTTCTACCAATTGTGTAATTATGAATGTCTCCCTAGTTAAGAGGGAGAGTTTGAGAATGTAACTAGATTCGGTCTTCATAATTACCTTTGTACTTATGACATTGTATATTTTTTTCAAAACAAAGAAAAAGAATTATTATTTTAAGCATGGGTTTCATTCTTAAGTTGACTTGTCTTCGAGGTCAAGCATGTTATTCATGCTTCCAGGGTTTGTCAAGTCTAAAGAATATTTGTCATAAGTTTTGAAGCAAAGTCCCATTTAGACTTTGATAAGAAAATGGAAAAATAATTTTGTTTTGAGTCAAAATGTCATTTTTTGTCACTACAAGACCAAGTCAACCATGCCTCCTCAAGTCAGCTCTGTTTGGGGCAATTCAACCTCCTAAGATGTGTATGTATAAGAGAAATTCGACCTCATTTTAAAAACACATCAAGAAAGTTCGATCTATTGTGAAAGAAGGAAAAAAAAAAAAAGACAAGGAGAGAGAAAACAAGGTCAAAGAAGAAGTAAATCTTCCCTAAAAACTCCCACACATGTGAAATTTAAGAGTTATAGGAGGGTCGAAAATTGCAGGTCTATTGGAGGAGGCCGAAATCATGTCGCATGGGCCAAAATCTAAAGTTTGTATAATTTTCAAAGGGTTTGACCATCGTTGACTTGAGGAGACTTTGACTTGTTGGAAAAGTTTGGAAAGAGGGTTGACTTGGTTCTTGTCAGTAGAATTGGTCTTGGTGTTTGGGTATTAGATTTCTCATTTGATTTGATTCTATAAGAAGAGAAGAATTGTTTTGGGTCTTCCCCTTGGAGGAGTTTTGCCCTAGCTTAGAGCCTACATCTTCTGTGAATTGTCTTTCATGATATTCATGGTTTATGGTATTAATAATTGCTTGGTGAAAAGAATCTAATAAATAATAATAATAATCCAACAATATCTCACAAGAAGCTATTAAGGATAAGAGAATTGTTTTAATTGCTTCACTACTTGATTCTCCAACATATTCCATAGTCATTAAACTTTGTTGTCCCTTCATATTGTAAAAGCATTTGCAAATCCACAGGGAAGGACCATATGCCTCCATATTAAACACTATAAGAAAAAAGAGACTTGTATCCCCCTCATTCAGAGATATTTAGTGTACAAGGGAAAATTCCATGCAAAACACTGCTGCCCAATTTGACATTTCTGCTAAGAAACACCCTATCAGACCACACCATGTTTTATTATTATTACAGTAGTGTTGTTGCAAGAATTATAAGCTTCTCTTATAATGAAGCAAATTAGGACCAATTGGAAGCTGAGTTATTTTAGTTCAATATAAGGAGATATTTACTTTGAACTCATGGACTAATGCATGGCTTTTCAATGGTGCTCTTGGAGTCTTTGAAAAAATTGTGTATATCTTGAAAGTTTTCCCAAAAAATCTTACATATGTTTTAGTAATATTTGATAATTATAAATTGATCCGATGGGATCAAGTATTATTTTTTATTGTTCCCATTACAACTATTAAAAAAGGTAAAATAGGCCTAGTCCATTGAGACTTACACAAGGATTAACAAAACATAGTTTACAGAGATTAACATTGGAGAAAGCAATATCTTGAGTTAAAGGTTTGAATGATCTTTGATTTTAACCTGCTTTTTTCATATGATTGGTATGAAATTATAATAAAGATAATACATGTGGCTAAGATAAAAAGTAAAAAAGAAAGGTCTATCTCTTTGTGTGTGTGTCTGTGTGTGTGTGTGTGTGTTGAGAGAGAGAGATAGGATATTCCACTAAATATTTTTTCACAACAAATCTAATAAAATCTGAAATCTATACTATGATGGTTATTTTCCTTAGGCTTCAAAAATTATTAAGTCATTTTTTTCATGCATGCCATATATACATGCAGGAAATAGAGAATACACAAAAATACAATCACTCAAAACCATAATAAGGCAATATATGATATGGGAAACCTTTATGGGAAAAAAACCTAGCTGGAGGATGAGGTTGTTGTGATCTCTTTTTTTGAATGGAAGTGGATGCAAGTACAAAAGGGTGAGCCTTGTGGCCTGTGGGCTACTCTAGTACAAAAACCCTCTTTGTTCTCTCTCTCTCTCTCTCTCTCTCTCTCTCTCTCTCTCTCAACTACTATGCTCGTCGATGGAACAAAATGTACTAAAATAGAATGGAAACCATTCTCATCCTAGTGGGTCGGAAATAAAACAACCCAATATCCTACTAGTGGTTAATTTTGACTCCTTCAACTGTTAACTAAAGTTACAATATTGAATTTTCTAGATTCTTATTCATCAATAACATGTCACCAACCCTTTTTCCACAAATAAGTAGGGCTAACATGACATCCTCTCAAATCATGATGGACAAATTGGAAGGTTAACTTTTGGGTGGCATAAATTTTGCATATGTACTTTGTTTGAGGCCTTTATTGCACCATTGGAAATATATTTGAGTGTAGAATATCACTAGGGGATGGAAAGTAATAAATTTTTACCCCTAAAAAAGGTTGTTTAATTCCTCAAATTACTTCCAAATGGTTTCATACCCCAATTCACCAGACAGAGACCCGTCGAAAAATAAATAGTAATGTTAGTGGATTCCTCTAATTGTAGCACTCTAAAAGCATCAAGATATATGAAAAATAATATGATGATCTAATTCAAATCATAACTCCCCCTTTTGGGGTATTTTCATCCATAAAATGTTTTATTGAATGAGGCCAGAATTATTTTTTCTACCTTCTCCTTGGAATACCATTTATCCTTGCTTGGAAGTTGTCCTTTCAATGCAATCTTCCAAAATACATGAAGCCCCTATCTTGTATTTATGGACCTTTTTTGAAAAATTATATTCTCTGTCAGCTTTGCCTAAGCATCTACTAACAAATCCTCTACATAAGATAAGACATGTTTCTCTTCCTGATACATCATGGAAGGCTCGTAATGTTTCAAATTTTCTACATTCATCACTAATTAAATGCACATGTACGGAGATAGTCTAAGTATATAGGCATTCTCTCCAACATTTTTCTAGTAACTCAAAGGGACTTATCGACAGTGTTGGACGCACCAACATTCAATGGGTCTCCCCGATATGTGGTCCCAATTAGACCTCACACCACTTGGGATAATATCCCCATCCATAATATGGTCTGATCACTAATTTCTTTAGGATTTTCCTTGGCTCTAACTATTGGCAAGGGAGAGGAATGCAGATGTACCTTCAGAAAGAAAGTAAGTGTGCCTGGTGAGTTCTCAGTTGTAGGTATTTCAAGGTTCTTCTACTACGAAGGGAAGGAGAAGGTGAGCCTCTAAGAGAGAGGTAATAGTACCACTCCAGTAGAGACACACAAAAACAAGATGGATATGTTTAACATTCAATGGAATATTCCACAAATATGCAATGGTCATGTAACCAACACAAATAGAAACAATTTATCTAACATCTAATAGAATAGTCCACAATGATGCGACAATCATTGCAAACATTACAATACATTCTCAATATGATAAGCACTAAAATAACCAAAATAGTTCAACTACTTTAGTATAGGTGAAAATAAACATGAATTACAAGAATTCATAGAATAGTCTTACAAATATTCATAATCAATGCATAAAGAACGTGTTTCCATCAGGCTCCATACATTAAGTAAAAGTCCTAAGACACATGTATACATCGCACACCATTAGTTCCAATAGTGGAGTGTTGAAGCCACGACTTCCTCCTCAAAAGAACTAGTTTGTCTCTCTAATGCCTTGGGGGAGGAGCTAAGGTGAAAGTCCACTTCTCATGCAATGAGGGTGTATCTATAATCAAGGGGGTGATGATTCACCTCCCTTGTCACTCTTTGACTACCCTCATGATTGTTTAACTTCCTCTCACTTTTCAAATTTACATGACTCTTCATATTCTATACATGTCCTTTGGACTTACACTTTACAATACATTTTGGAATCATAAATTACATAATCCACAATAATGATGTGGCATATGGTGAGTCATGACATGACAAGACACTGCTGACATGGTCTCTTGATAACATAGAAATTTCAATCCATACTTGCTATTGCTTGCTATATGTCTTCTTGGGAATGCTTTTTTTTCCACCTCCATATGGCTTAGCGGTAAGGAGCCTTCAAAGATATCTAATATTGAGTTGCAGTCGCAAACTAGTGTCCCTTTGCTTTACCTTGATTGATTAGCTTGCATAACTAGCTCCAAAGATGTATTTCAACATGTTTCCCTTCTCCATCTCCTTATTTATCATCTTGTCATAGTATGGTATAATATTTTCATATGTAATTCACTCATGCCCAGACTACATCAATTTGTTAAACCCCTAGTTTAAGATGTTTCATGTTGATCCACTGATTGAGTTAGAACTAGGTGGAAGGCTGAGGGAGAGGCTTAATGACTGCACAATTTCATAGCTCAGGTAGTCAGGGGTGAAGCTTGGGCCTTGAGATTGCACAATGTGTAGTTCATGCTAGAATGAGGTAAACATTTGCATAATCTAGAAGATCAATGAGTCAGGCTGAAGGGGTTGAGCACTGATTCAGCCTATTGTGTAGTTCTAGAAGGAAAAGGAGGTTGGGTGATAGCACAATTATGCAGCTCACGATATCAAGGGATGAGCTTGAGGTCATAGATTGCGTAATGCATAGTTGGGGCCAAGCTGGAGGGCTGAATTGCGCAATTTTGGAGGCCAAGGTTTGGGCTTGAGCACTAAAGCTACATAGTGCATAGTCTTGGGAGGAAGGAACTTCGTAATGTGTAGTGTCAAGAGGCAGGGTTTTAGCTAGAGGGTTGAGACTATGTAATGCACAGTTGAGGAGGGTCAGATGAGGCTAAGTTGATTGGTCGGAGAGCCTTCAAAATTTGATTAAGTGTCGGACCGATGAAGCTGAAGTGAATAGTGATAAGACTTGACTATGATCCCACACTTAGAACACTTGATGACACAGTAAAATAGACCATCCAGGGAACATGTACAACATACTTCCCTCAGTGTGACAACTCTGCGATGACTCACAACAAGTGAGATGCTAAAAATACACTTTGCTATGATTGTGACGACACTTGTGTGACACTGCTTAAAACTTTGGAAATAAGTGAAACAAATGTTTATTTGGTAAGATCAACTCATTTACACAAAGTGAACCTCTTGAAACCACCAAAATAGTCTCATATACATTGTGCGACATTTAACATGTGAAAATATGACATTTTGACTTTTTAACAAAAGGGACCAAAACACTTAAAGAAAACACATGGAATGAATTTCAATGTTTTCAATGTTAATATACAAGACCAACATCGGCTCTGAAATTTGGTGCAAGCCAAAATTTTGGAGGGTGTTGTAGCAAGGACAATAGTTGGCCATACACTAATGGAATTCTAGCGACACACTAATGGAATTATAGGAAAACCTAGTTGTGGAAAGCATTAAAAGGAATTATACAAGAACGTCAATAATACGTAAGTGATTCTTCGCATACTACATGTTTCATGTTTTATTTATAGGCTAAGGAAAGGTAGCAATTCTTTTGATGTTTTTTTACTAGGCTTTTTTGGAAATCTAGGGAGATCCTTCTTGTCTGCAAAAAGTGATTTGTCCACCTAACAACGACCTACAATGTGAATTAGAGATAAAGATATTATAACAACAATATAACCTATCAATTAGTACAATGAAGAAAATCCCATAAAAATATAAAATAATCCAAACATATAATGTATATTGATACATAGACAATTCAATCCATACCTTGATAGAATTTATTATATTTCAACTCCATGCATGAGGTGTCATTCTCTCTAGTCTTACTCTAGTCTCTTCTTTCCCATTGAAAATATGTTTTTAGGTACTTCGTTACCTATTTTTATTAGAAAGGATGTGCCTATACTCATCAAACACCTCCTTTCCTACGCTTCTTGAACAACAAGATTTAATCTTAGGACCACAAACTAGACAAACAAATTTACCCTTTGTTTGAAGTCCTACAAGAGATGAAATATTTTTTATAGCAATTATTTTAAGTATGTACAATGAAGGTCAAACTATTTAGAAAACATAATTGAAATGAACTTCATAAAATTAAACATTATTAAAGTGCAAGGTAACATTATAACATTCCACATAAATGTATTAGCCCTGGGGCACCATGAATTGTCAATACAAGCATTGCATGGAATTCAAATTCCCTTTATTCAACTATTGGTCTAGAGATATCATACACAGTGACATTGTTCCATAACTCCACTAACTCATTGATAAGAGGCTTGATATATATAGTCATATCTTTGACCTATTACTTACCTAATTGATTGAACATACAATACATAATTACTACATACATGAGTAAATTAAAAAAATTATAAGACATAATTATAAGGAATAATTTAACACATATGAGTAAATTAACAAAAAAAATATAGGACATAATTATGAAACAAACACAACAAATTAGATGTTATTGTGCTAAAAAAAAGTATTCTAAACAAAGTAATACCTGGAACAATCATTGTCAACATTATGCGCTCCCTCTTTATTGAATTCCACAGAGGAGTGTTATTGTTGATAACAAAAACGAGCCACACTGAGTAAGTAGATATGGCCTCTCCAAATGGATTGACGCTGCCAGATGCTAATGAAAGCCTAAGATTACAAGGTTCTCTTTTAAACTCTAGCCACTTTTCCTCTATATTCCTAAATGCAAATCCATTTGCAGGCATTTGAAGAACATCATCTTCACTTCTATTCTTGCATGGTAATCCATAACTTTTTCTACGCTTTTGCACCTAAACAATTGTCAGAGACATGGAATTAGGGGACTATAACGAAGAACCTTGTGAGGCATAGTTTTTGTTACTTTATTGGTTTGATATCTACTCTCATCACATTTTGGGGATTTGTCTTTCAACACATGTTCTTTATAATAGAGAACATCATCATTATGGCATGCATGAATAGATTGATACTCCATTCCAATATATTTCATAGCGGAATGTAAATCTTCGTACATATGACGTAAAAAATTTGATGGTGGCAACAAGAATTCACCTAATAATCTACAACATAAAAAAGTATTGGTTAATGTACTAAATAATATTAATCATACATATTGCATCTAAATGTTACAAATTAATGACATGATGCATATCAACGTACTACCATTGAAAACAATGGAAAAAATAATTTCTTTATCATATATATAGTACTAAATGTCAAAAAATATATTACATACCTTAGGAGTTGTGTCACACACGTGTTTGAAAAACCATTCACCACCTTTAAGTTGACCAACAACAATACGACATAGAGGATATGTTTTGAGCTTTCATAAAGAGGTTTTGTTTCCCTCTCAAGTACAGGTAAATCAAAATCACGGTCATCATATTGGTTATCATCATCATCCATTCTAGCATTACTAAATGTCTCTTGGATCAATCTATTTGTCCCATCTTCTTCAACTATGTTATTAGCATCATTACCTTCTTCCATAGGATCATTAGCTCGATCCTCAATATTAATCTCTCCATGTTCTTGAATAGGAGCTTGTACTACAACCACCTCTTCCTTGTTGAGCAATGGCCTACCGGGCCATACTATACAATTACAATCAATAAAGTAATATTACTATATATAGAAAATATCGAAATCTCGATATAACAACAGTTTACAAATATAATATATAAGAAAAACAAAGACAACAAAGATAAAGGGAAAGATAACATAGGTGAGACCAAGAAATAAAGACAACAAATGAATGATGATGCTTGTGCAATTTATCAAGATATTTAAGAATATGTTGAAAAGATCTAAGAAACATGTTACTTTTCTTGACATGTAGGAAGTGAGACACTTTCTTAAATATATAGTCATGGCCATAATAAAAAACATATTTATCTTATTTTGCATTCATCTTTTTAATGTCACATTCTTTCTTAATTTCATATTTTGCATTATATACTTTAAAAACTTATTAATAATGCTTCATAAAAACCCATGATTAATCTATAAATCCTCTAGGTCCAAATTAACCCCCTAAACATACATTAAACCCCTAACATCTTAACCACATTCCCTTAAGCCCTTAAACCCTGAACCCCTAAGCCCTTAATTCCTAAAACCTAAACCCTTAAACAATAACCCCTTATCCCTAAGCCCATAAAGTAATTAACCCCTAACTCTACCTAACCCCTTAAACAACCCCAATGAAAATAATCAAATAATATCTCTAGTCCACATCAAAATTACAACATAGTTCAAACACCTCCCAAAATAATATTTTAAAATACATTTATAATAGAAAGATAATACAATTTAAAATACAAATACATACAATCTAAAATATAATATACATATAAACATTTGTAAAAAAATTGTACAATACAAAGACATATAATGACTAACTTACAAATGGATGATATCCATGTCCGCCTTCAGCATGTCCATAGTCTATACAATGGTTTTTAGTTGATTTTATTAGAATTCTAATATAGCTCAAGCCTTTGGAATTTCTACAAGGGCAATAATATTTTCCATCGTCAAAAGCCCTCGATGTCGATCCCACATATCCTTGGTCTCCTTGAGGAATGTTATGTGACATTCTTTGTCACCAAAATTTTAGTGATGATTTTTTTCAAAAACTAAACTCAAAATAAGCCTACAACCTTTCAAAAAAA